>JAABOM020092102.1:0-28416 GCA_011800125.2 Solanum clarkiae | reverse complement strand
CTTTTCTATTTTGATCCAATTGAGGACTTCCGACTCAAACTTAATTATGCACGCCAAATTCACTTGATGCTCTAATCTTGCACCGGGAATATACTTAAGTTCAAATTACACGACATCCACAAAAAATTTTCCAATTGTATAATTATCCTTAATTTAAAGAAATACGGGGTTTAACAATTATTTTCCACAAAGGTTGTAATACTATATTCTGCTTTTTTCATGCTTCATTTTTTATGTTAGTACTATTTATTTCTTTAGTTGGCATCCATCCTAATCCTAGTATATATACATAGTCAGTTTTATGTATGGGTTCTTTTCTTATTTTGTTTAGATTTTTCTAATATCTCTACCTTTATATTTCTTAATTCTAATTTTATGTTTTCTATCTGTTTTCTTAGATCTTTTATTTGGTTTATTATTATATTATTTAATTCAATTATGTTATTATTTATTATTTCTATTTTATTAATTAACTTTTCTCCTGTATTTTTCATCATTAATCTTCACTATATTCCTGACTAGATACTGAGGTATTTTCATCATCTGGATTTATATTAGGATTCAAACTGGTTATCATTCTAATTATGCTATTTTCTACTTCTATTCTTTTATGATTTTCTTCCATTTCTAACTGTTCTGTAGATAATTTATATATTACATCTATATAGAAATGAAGATCTTTTTTACCTAATCCATGTGCTTTAAAATATTCATCAAGTATTTCTTGAATTTTATATTCATCATTTACATTTTTTAATTTTATGAAACTAAATATACTCTGGCAATACTTAAAATAGTCTTCAGTCAATTTATTATGTCTAGGTAAAGTTCCTAAATTTCTTCCTACTATCTGCGGGATGCTATTAGGTTCTACTAGAAACCATAATTTAGTTAAAAAGCATGAATATATTCTTTCTAATTTTGGTAAATAATCTGTATGTGATAATTTATATTGAAAAGTAAGAGGATATTTTTGCATTAATCTACCAACTTTCTTAGCAAATTCTAAATCTCCAGTATACATAATAGTTTGATTAAAAACACATAAACATGCAGGCATAATCATTAATTAAGTAATAAGATTGGTTTAACCAAGAGAGGTAAGCTTTAACCAACTAATCATAATGTTAATATGATAAAGATGCTCTAATACCAAAGGGGACACAGCGGAACAACAATAGCAAATCAAGCAGGTAAGGATCCCGAGCCACTTATGCACAAACAACTCCATTTAACGGCCACCTGCCTAAGCGCGAAAAACAAAATTGAACATATTAGTACTAAAAATAATTTTATTGTAGATTACTTATCATGAAATAAATTATATTACTAATACGTACCATCTAATGAGGAAGTATTACATAATGTACTACAAAAAATATTACGAAAATTACAAGGTATGAAAAAAAGTATTGAAAAGCTTGACAGCAGAATTAGCCAACTTGAAGCCTTTGATACCTGCAATTTATAATATAACTAAATGAAATTGTTAGTGTATAGATATAGAGATTTACAAACTTAATATAAAAATGCGAGTGAGATAAGAAATCGTATCTGTTTTAAGAGGAATATGCTTAATGCATCCGACGTCTAAAGGATGGTGCTTGAACCTGTGGGGCCTCTTGAAAAGTAGAGCCTTGACCAATCAACTTTCAAAGGATTGTGCTCAGACTCGGGTAACTTTTTGAAAGATAAACTTTAACCGATCAACTTTCAAAGGACGATGCTTAGCTTTGGGTAGCTTCTTGAAAGCTAGAGCTTGACCAATCAACTTTCAAAGGCTAGTGCTTAGCTTTGGGCAGCTTCTCGAAAAGTAGAGCTTGACCAATCGACTTCCAAGGGACATTGCTTAGCTTCGGGCAACTTCTCAAAGGGTAGAGCTTGACCAATCGACTTCCAAAGAACAGTGCTAGGCTTCTGGTAGTTCTTGAAAGGTAGAGCTGGACCAATTAACTTTCAAAGGGCAGTGCTTAGCTTCGGGCAACTCCTCGAAAGGTAAGCTTGACTAATCGACTTCCAAAGGACAATGCTCGACTTCAGTTAACTTCTTGAATGGTAGAGCTCGACCAATCAACTTCCAAAGGATAGTGTTTAGCTTTGGGCAGCTTCTCGAAAGATAGATCTTGACTAATTGACTTCCAAAGGACCGCGCTTAACTTCGGGTAGCCCCTAATCCTCTTTAAAAGGACAATGTTTGGCTTCGGATAACTCTATTCCTGTAATTCCTGCACTCAAAAGAAATTGTAAGTTTTTTATAAAAGGGAGATTGATTCGTGCCTCAACTCATTCTTTGCTTTCCCTTTCAATCACAACTTTGTTGTTCTTGAACTTGAACTCAGTTTGAATGTCTTCACGTACAACTACCACGCCCTGGGAAGGTACCCTAGGCGTAATTGGCACTCGAAAACTATTGCTAGCCCCCAAGCGAACCACCTAGTCTCATTGCATTTGTTCAATCCATTCATTTGCAAAAGATATTAAGAATAAAAGGGCTTTCAGTAGGCTCTAGGCTATCATAAGATCTATCATTCGATCTGCCACACAGGCTAAAAGTAAATGGACAATCTCAATAAAAGTAAGAAACAAGGAAACAACTTTTTCTTCAACCATCAATTGTCTATATCTGTGAAGCCTTTATAGCTAATGTCTATGAAGGTACCATGACAGGCCATGGCTACCGCAATAAAAATAAATGACATCAAAATAGAAAATAGAGAATAGATATGTCCTCTGAAAGCAGGGGAGGACTCACCAAGTCTGGAATCACGAATCTATAAACCTCAATGATTAGGCTGCTAAAGTCTCCTGTCTATCGAATCTGCATCATAAAACAATGCAGTGCCAAAAGGGGCATTAGTACATAGAATGTATTGTATGTAAAACAGGATAAAATAAACAGTAAGGCTATATAATATACAATGAACTCAGCTCATCAATCACTCAACCTTACTCAGAGTAAGGAACATGTCTCTATCACAACACTATCTATCAAGACATCAATCTATCAATCAATCTTGGAGTAACTATCAGCTTGAAACCTATCAGGGAGTTTCTAGAATTGACAATCAATACCTATGAGACAGTGATGATACAACGAAGAGACGTCATTTCCACATTTGCCCAGTACCTTTCCAGGGTAAAGGACGAGTTTGTCATGGATCCCAAAGAAGTCTGTCAAGTCCTCTGTGGGACAAGGGAAACAACCGCTTTCATGATCCAATCCTCTCCTACGCTGGCCACGTAGTTAATAAGTATGAGTGAGACTCGCTCTTACCCACTCCGGTGCTAACACTCCTCCCAAGACTCGATATGCTCATAAGTCTATCATCATCAGGCTAGTTATGGAACCAACCCCCCCAGGCAGGGACCTCGTTTCATATGACAATCTATCAACTCAAGGAATAGGTTCTTCTTCTCAAACTAAGGTTCAACCTCATTTAGACTCTAAGAACACTAATTCCATCAACATACTCATCTCAAGACCCAGACCACATCAATCAATACAGTCAGATAGTCAAGGCTCTAGACATTACCCCCTAAGTTCATTCTTGAAGTCTTTTATAGAGAATTCATGGAGGGAAAATATATAATCACACAATAATACAGGTAAAAAATTAATTCAAAATATGATGGTCATCAATTTAAGATATTGTATAGATATTAACGATAAATTTCAAAAAAATCTTCAAGAGTTACAATTCAACACCTATCAACTATCAACTATCAACCTACTACATGCATTGGGGCACATGGAAGAACAATTCCATGTTCTGGGTAGCCTTTACATAGCTGGGATGAAGATTGTACAAATCTTCAAGGAAATCTTGACCTTGAACTTTGAAACCCTCAAGCTATCTCTTCTTCTCCTCTCAGACTCTATGCTTAGACATAGAAGAATATGGGTTGTTGAAACCCTTTCGTACGGATTTGGATTTAAAAACATGTTTTGGTACTTAAAAATGGGTTAGAATTAACCGAAAAACCCTTCCTGAAATCAAAAGAAAAAGTTTAAGAATTTGTGCACTGGTCCGCGATGTGCCAGGGGTGCAGACTAGTGTATTTCGCAAAACTTTTTCGAAATTCAATTCTCGTCGAAAAATGAAAAAAATTACTAAGTGTGTCTTTGCGTCCCCTTCGCGTCACTCCAGGGACGCGGTCAGAAACTATTTTTGCATTAACTAGAGAAAATTATTTTTCGACTCGGTTACTCTTAAAATGAGTAGAGACTATTTTCACACTCGACATTTTGCGTTGATCGCAAATCCAGTCTCGTATTTCCCATTGAGCTATGGAAGACGCGTCGTGTGCATGATTACATTTTAGGGGTGTTCTGATAATTTCACAGGGTGTTACATCTTCTCTCACTTGGGATCATTCGTCCTCGAATGATGAGTAAAAGTAGAATAAAAGCACGAGTAACTTCAAAACTCATCTCATTTCTCACTCGGGAACTCTCGAGCTTTCAACTATCCATCACTTATCTATCTCCGTCTTAAACTTGTGAACGGAATCGAATTAAGACATTAACTGAAAGAAAGAAAATATCAACAGTGTTAAGGATAGGGACATTACCTTCGACATCATCATCATTTGACACAAATAGGTGTGGGTATTTGAGTCTCATTGCTTCCTCAGCTTCCCACGTAGCTTCTTCAATAGATTAATCCTCCATAAAACTTTGATGGAGGCTATCTCTTTGTTCCTCCGCTTACAAACTTGTCAATCCAGGATTAGGACTAGAATTTCTTTGTAAGACAGGCTATCCTTCACTCCTGTACTCTCAGTAGGAATTGCTAAGGCAGGATCTCCCAAACACTTCTTCAACATTGAAACATAAAACACCAGATAGACTTCATCTAGGTCGGAAGGCAAGTCTAGCTCATAAGCAACCTTCCCAATCCTTCTCACAATCTGATATGGTCCAATATAGCGTGGACTCAACTTTCCTTTTTTACCAAACCTCATGACATCCTTCATGGGTGACACCTTAAAATACACCCAATCATACACCTCAAATTTCAAGTCTCTTCTCTTCATATCCGTGTAAGACTTTTGACGACTCTCTGCTATTTTCAATTTTTCTATGATAACCTTTACCTTATCCATGGACTGGTGAATAAGATCAGGTCCAATCAATTCAGCTTTACCAACCTTGACCCAGTCAATCAGCGATCTACATCTCCTCTCGTATAATGCCTCATAAGGGGCCATCTAAATGCTGGCCTGGTAGCTATTGTTTTATGAAAATTCAATCAATGGTAGGTGGTCATATCAATTAACTTTGAAATCGATGATGTAAGTTTTCAATATATCCTCCAAGTTCTGAATGGTGCTCTCTGCCTGTCCATCTGTCTGAGGGGTGAAAAGTTTTTCTTAGATGTACTTTAGTACCTAATTCCTTCTAGAAAAATCTCCAAAATTGAGAGGTAAATTGAGTTCCTCTGTCTGAGATGATGGACAAGGAAACCCCATGCAACTTTACAATCTCACGAATGTACAGTCGGGCATACTCCTCAGTCGTATTAGTTGTCTTGACTGCACAGAAGTGGGATGATTTAGTCATCCTATCAACAATCACCCATATCAAATCATGCTGCTTTCGAGATCTTGGTAAAACGGTAACGAAATCCATGTTGATCATCTCCCACTTCCACTCAGGAATTTCAAAGTTCTGAGCTAACCCACATGGTCTCTGATGTTCAACCTTGACCTGTTGACAACTAGGACACTTAGAGACAAATCCATTAATGTCTCTCTTTATCCCATTCCACCAATAGACTTCTCTCAAGTCGTGGTACATTTTGGTAGAACCGGCGTGGATGGAATATCTGGAAGTATGAACTTCAGCCATGATCCTCTCTCAGACACCATCAACATCAGGAACACACATTCTTCCTTGATACCTCAACACCCTATCTCCCCCTTTGGAAAAAACCATCACCTTCTGCTTATGAACCCCTTCTTTCAATTGGAACAAGATATAGTCTTGGTCTTGCTTTTTCTTTCACTTCTGACACTAAGGATGAAGCAAAACCATTTTGAACATTGATCCTGCCTTCGTTATTCTCCTCAAGTTGCACTCCCGATTGAGCCAATCTATGCATTTCATTCGCTAGCTCTCTTTTCTCTTCTTCCACATGGGCAATGCTACCCATAGACATCCTAGTAAGAGCATCAACAAAAATGTTAGCCTTACCTGGGTGGTAGAGGATGTTCATATCATAATCCTTAAGCAACTCCAACCACCTACTTTATTGTAGGTTGAGCTCCTTCTGGCTGAACACGTACTGCAAGCTCTTGTGGTTGGTGAACATGTCCGTATGCACTCCATACAAATAGTAACGCCAAATCTTAAGTGCAAATACTACTGCCGCCAACTCGAGATCGTGAGTCGAATAATTCTTCTCATGGAACTTAAGTTGCTTGGAAGCATAAGCTATCACCTTCCCTCTCTGCATAAGCACACAACCTAATCCAACTATGGATGCATCACAGTATATCACGAAGTCCCCCATCCCGTCGGGAAAAGTCAGAACTGTGATTATAGTCAATCTAGTCTTCAACTCTTTGAAACTCTTTTCACATTCCTCAGACTACTGAAATTTGGCTTTCTTTGAGTTAGTTTAGTAAATGGTGCTGAAAAAGAAGAGAAACCCTCAACAACTCTGCGGTAGTACCCTGCCAAACCCAAGAAGCTTCTTATTTCCATTGGATAAATTGGTCTAGGCTAGTTCTTAATCGCCACAATCTTCTGAGTATCCACCCGAATACCATCTCCCGAAATAACATGGCTAGGAAGGCCACAGACTTGAGCCAAAACTCACACTTTGAGAATTTCACATACAACTCATGATCTTTGAGCGTTTGCAAAACCACTCTAAGGTGATCAACATGCTCCCTTTTGTTACACCCCATTTCAAGACGAGGTCAAACGGTGTACAAAACATTGGAGAATCCTAAATAATTAGCTTAAGGAGTCACCACCTAATTATTTTTAAGGTAAATTAGGATACCTATCTAAAGTGATGCCAAAGTTAACTCTATTCTAAGGTCTACTTAACGTATGTGATTTTAGGAAAGGGTTCTAATTATCCTAAAAAGAAGGGATTAGGCATCTTTTAGGATTCGTTAAAAATGATTACCGACGAAATTTAGGTTAATAAAAATAAGATTAATTTAAATGCTAAAAGTATTAAAAAGTGAAGAAAAATAAGTTAGCTTTTTTTTTTTTATCTTGAAATCAACAACATACTTAAAACTTCAAAAAAAAAATTCTTTTGTGTTTGAAATGAAATGACTTGCATTTTTTATTTCAAAAAGTAATATAAAATCACTTGTTTAAGACAACACTTTCGTTATAAAAATATGATATGCATTATTATTGGTCATGGTTTGAAAAATATTCTTTTTAAATAGCTTGTCTTAAAAATGAATATTAATTTATTTTTTACAGGTATAGCAAAAAATTAATGTCACGGGGAATAATTTATTTCTAACTAGAGGTATCCAAACGCAAAATCTATATTATTGCTAGTTATGTGAATCAAGAATATAATATATTTAAATTGTACGAGCAAGTTTAACATAAAGAAACGTAAACAAATAAATAATGAAAATATAAATAGCCATGGATGACTCCAAGTAAGGCCCCTTTGTTCACTTGCTATTCGAGATAGCCTAAGATGTTGACTCCATGTGCGGGTGTGATGGTGTTGAGTCATGAGACTCTAATTTGCGGGAGTCCCGAATTGAGACTCCATTTTACTCCCACGGTGTGCATGCAAATAAAGAGAATATAAAGATTAGGAAGATATTCAACCTTTCATGACATTGAATAAAGCAAATATAAATCAAGTAAAGTTATACATCAAATATACTATCTCGAATATGAAATATGCAAATGTCGAACAAGATACACACTTTGTAATGAGAATTTTGGAATCAAGATATGAAAGATTCAAAATTAAAAGAAAGTAATCATGAACTATTAAAGAAACAATGTAAACAGGAAGACAAGGTGATTAAGAGCTAATGCACAGTGATAATAAGCCAAACGGCTGCATCAAGGTCACATTATTCATGAAAGTTAAACCAAGAGTGAATTTTGTTTGAGAAGTTGAAGACTCAAACACATATATAAGAGAACTTAAACAACTCGTGAACTTAAAGGACACGACAAATATAAAGGATACAGACAGCAGCCAAGAAAGTTTGCATGTATTGGATTTAAAACTAAGAAAGTTTGCATGTTTTGAAGTTAAAACTAAGAAAGTTTGCAGATTTTATTTTATTTTATTTTATTTTATTTTATTTTGTTAAAAGAAAAAAAGCAATTTGAAACAATCTAGCACACCATGAAAACAGTAATCCAGTAGCCAAAGACATCATTTTTTTGAGCAAAACACCCAAACAGCAAACCAAAGGCAACCAAACAAAGATACCAAGAAAAGCGAAATTATGGTTTTCAGATTCGTCTTAAGCCAAAACTAGAACTCTAGACTAAATAAAGGATAATGGAAACCAACAGGTTATAGCTTAACGAAACCCAAGCCTAAACATGATTAGTGACCACATATCGACCAGCAAGTTAAAAATCCAAGCCGCCACAACCAGGGGTCATATAGCATGACATTCAAATCATTGCTCAGAGAGAAAAATTCATACTAATCATGAGTAGGGAAGAAATAGAGCCAAATGAGTAAATATAGAAGCTACCACAACAGATATACCAGGACTCAGACAACTACCAACTTAGAGAAGCAGAACAAACAGAAATGTGTGTGGAATATACATATATGTAATATATTTGTGCATTACTGACTGAATTTTGATAAAAGGGAATGGGTTGATTGGGTTCTTGAGTCAATTGGGCAAAATCTGGCCCAAAAGAGGACAATTGGTCCAAGAAAAACAAACTAAAAAATGGGTTTAAAAACAAGGCCCAATTCAATTGCAAATCTTGATCAAAATTGAAATGACGAATTTGAACAAAATGAATTTTATTTTTAATTGACAAGCTTCTTAAGTCCAACAAAATAGAATAGCCAACCAAAAAAAATGCAAAGTCCTTGATTCATGAAAGGTGATTAATCAAACGTTATAAGTAATTTGCGAATTCTAATTATAATGAAATGATAGGAAAAAATCCCTTAAAATATTTTGAATTTAGTGAATACTAATTATTTTAAATTATTCAAATTTGAAGAAGCTCGATAATTAATTTATATTGTGGAGGATAAAAATTGGGCGTCAACACCTTTCATCCTTTGAATACACCAGAATATCGTCAATAAACATGATCACGAACATATCAAGATACAATCTAAATATCTTGTTCATCAAATCCATGAAAGCTGCAGGTGCATTCGCCAACCTGGAGGACATGACCAAGAATTCAAAGTGGCCATACTGTATCCTAAAGGCTGTCTTTGGTATATCACTTTCCCTCACCTTCAACTGATGGTAACCCGATCTAAGGCCTATCTTGGAGAAACAAGTAGCACCCTGAAGTTGGTCGAAGAGGTCATCTATCCTGGGGAGAGGATACTTATTCTTTATGGTGACCTTGTTCAGTTGTCGGTAGTCTACGCACATTCTGGCAGACCCATCTTTCTTACGCACGAATAAGACAGGAGCACCCCAAGATGAGATACTAGGCCTTATGAAACCTTTCTCTAACAAGACTTTCAATTCTATCAACTCTGTGGGGCTATTCTATAAGGTAGAATTGAAATGGGTTTTGTCTCAGGAAGAACATCAATCCCAAAGTCAATCTCCCTATCAGGAGGGACTCCAAGTAGATTGTTAGGAAACACATCAGGAAACTCATTCACAATCAGGAAGGACTCAAGAGTAGCAGACTCAATCTAATCAGACTTGACTCGCATGAGGTGGTAAATACAACCCTTGGAGATCAACTTTCTAGCTCTAAGATAAGAGATAAACTTTCCGTTAGGTGCAACAGAACTCCCTTTCCACTCTATAACAGGCTCATTAGGAAATTGAAACGTAACAATTCAGGTTCTACAGTCACCAGAAGTACAACAGGCATGAAGCCAATCCATGCCCAATATCACATCAAAATCAACCATCTCCAATTCTATCAAGTCAACTAAGGTGTCTTTATGATAAATGGACACTACACGATCCCTGTAAACTCTCTTAGCTAATATGGACTCGCCAGTAGGAGTGGAAACAGAAGAGGATTCAAGCAAACACTCTGGAAGGATCCCAAACTTACTAGCCACATAAGGAGTCACAACAGACAAAGTGGCACCCAGGTCAAGCAAAGAATAACAATAAAAGGTAAAGACTTGAAGCATACTCATAACAACATCTGGTGCAACCTCCTGATCCAACCCATCACATAAAGGTGGTTCGTCCTACCTCTTATACCAGTAGTAGCACCCCTCTGCTGATTGCCCCTGGAGGGGGTACTGTTGCTCCCCTCGCCTCGTCTCCTCTTTGGACACTCATAACTGAAGTGGCCAGTCTGTTCACATGAATAGCAAACATCTTTCCACACATGGCAGTCACCCAGGTGAAGCTTACTTCACTTGTCATAAGGTGGCTTTCCCCTCGCACGTTGGGTCACACTAGCTTGAGATTGTACACCATGAGCCCCGTAGTTCTGATAACCCTGAGGTTTCTGATCATATTTGTGTGGCTGAATGGTTGCACTCACTACTGAAGGTGTATGATGAGACGATCTCTTCTGAAAGTAGGACTTGTTGCCTTTATTTTGTCTCTGCTAGCTAGGTTCATGCCTAGCTGATTTTTCTTTCATGTTGATTTGCTCCTCTCTATATTTCCTCTTATCTTCCTCCGTATGTTTGGAATATACCATGATTCTGGAGATGTCCATGTCGGGGATCAACAAAGCTGCCTTACACTCTTTCTACACTTGTCTGCCCAGACCAGACACAAACTTCCTCATCCTTGCCGTAATATCTTGCACCATCTCCAGAGTATACCTGGACAGCTTAATAAACTTAAGGTTTTACTCCTTAACCATCATCCCTCCTTGCTTCAAGTTCACGAACTCATCCACCTTCACCTCCCTCAACTCCTGAGGGAAGAAGTGGTCAAGGAAGGCAGTTTCAAACTCCTCCCATATGCAGGCTCTGCATTCTCACCCTTACTCTCCTCCCATTGGTTGTAGCAAACATTAGTAACATCCTTCAATTGGTAGGAAGCAAGCTTCACGCCCTCAATCTCATCAGCATGATCGCTTTCAAGACCTTCTATATTTCATCAATAAAATTTTGCAGGTCCTCCTCCACCTTTGACCCTGTATACATAGGCAGGTTCATCCTCAAGAAGTCTCTAAGTCTGGTGGAAGCCGAGAGCTCCTTTGAACTAGAGCTCGAAGCTTGAGAACCTTAGCTATGGGAGGCCACCAATTGAGCGAGCATGGTAATGGCTCCCTTAAACTCTGCCTCTATGTTGGGAGTTGGATGGGGTTGAGCAAGAGGCGACTGTAGGACCTTAGTAGTCCTAGCAGAGCATCCCCGTCTCCTAGCCTCTAGCTAGATCGGGACCTCAGGTTGGGTGTTCTTAACTGTTGGGGCTACGACATCTCTCTGAGCAGCTATTCTCTTTGGTGGAATTTTCCATAAATATACAACACATGAGTTAAAATGAGATTTCCACAAGGTTAAACTTTATCGCACGAATCCAGATCATATAAGAAAGGTAACACTTCCTAATGTCCTATAGCCTCCTACTTATGAAGTGTGATGCACAATATACCCATAAACAAGACTCTACTAGGCACAACTTCATGGACTCTCTAGGACATTCAAACGCTGCGCTATGATATGAAGTTTTTCACTCCTCGGGAGGGTATCCTAGGCGTAACTAGCACTCGGAGACTATTGCTAGCCACTAAGCGAACTACCTAGTCTCATCGCATTCGTTCAATCCATTCATTTTGTGGAAGATGTTAAGAATTAAAAGGACTATTAGTGGGCTACAGGCTATCATAAGATCTATCGTTCTGTCTGTCACATGGGCTAAAAGTAAATGAATAATCTCAATATAAGTAAGAAACAAGGAAACAACTTCTACTTCAACTATCAATTGTCTATGTCTATGAAGCCTCTATTGCTAATGTCTATGAAGGTATCATGATAGGCTATAACCACTGCAATCAAAATAAATGACATCAAAATAGAAAATAGAGAATAGATATCTCCTCCGAAAGTAGGAGAGGGCTCACCAAATTTGGAAATCACGAATCTCTGAACCTCAACAATTGGGCTATTGAACTTCTCCGTCTATCGAATCTACATTATATAATGATGTAGCACCAAAAGGGGCATTAGTACATAGAATATACTGTATGTAAAACGGGCTAAAGTAAACAGTAAGGCTAAACAATATACAATGACATCAGCTCATTAATCACTCAACCTTACTCAGAGTAAGGAACATGAATCTATCACATCACTTTCCATCAAGATATCAAACTATTAAACAATCTCAGAAAGCTATCAACATGAAACCTATCTGGGAGATTCTATAATCAACAATCACCATCTATGAGCCAATGATGATACAACGAATAGATATTGTTGCACATCTTCCCAGTCCCTTATCGGGGTAAAGGATAAGTCTGTCAGGGATCCCAAAGAAGTCTGTCAAGTCCTCTACGGGACAAAGGAAACATTTGATTTCATGTTCTAATCCTCTCCTACGTTGGCCATATAGTTAATGAGTACGAGTTTGACTCACTCTTACCCATTTCGATGCTAATAATCCTTCCAGGAGTCGATATGCTTATAAGTCTATTATCATCAGGCTTGTTATGCAATTAACCTCCCTCAGGCAAGGACCTCGTCTCATCTGATAATCTATCAACTCAAGGAATAGGTTCTTCCTCTCAAAGCTAAGGCTCAACCTCATTTAGACTTTAAGAACACTAATTCCATCAACTCCAGCCATCAACATACTCATCTCAAGACCCAAACCACATCAATCACTACAGTCAGACAGTCAAGGCTTCAGACATTATCCCTAGGTTCATTCTTGAAGTCTTTTTATAATTAATTCATGGAGGGAAAACATATAATTACACAATAATATATGTAAACAATTAATTAAAAATATGATGATCATCAATTTAAGATATTATATAGATATTAAAGATAAATTTCAAGAAAATCTTCAAGAATTACAATTGAAGACCTATTAACTATCAACTATCAACCTACTACATACATTGGGGCACATGGAAGAGCAATTCCATGTTCTGGGTAACCTTTATATATCTGGGATGAAGATTGTACAAATCTTCGAGGAAATCTTGATCTTGAACTTGAAAACCCTCAAGCTATCTCTTCTTCTACTCTTAGCTCTATGCTTGACTTAGAAGAATGTGGGTCTTTGAAACCGTTTCTTATGGATTTAGGCTTTAAAACATGTTTTGGCACTTAAAATTGGATTGGGTTGGGGCAGTTTATTGTCATGTCAAGCTTGAGTATGTAGAAATGCTTATCAATAGAATATTTGATATCCTCTCAAAAATATTACCTTAGTTATTCTTGAAAAAAGAGAGAAATTTTTTATTATGATATGACTGAGCCCCCATAGGAGCGCCTACATATCCTTCTTAAATGGGAATCAAGTCAACCGTAGTTCACAAGGGTTCAACAAAATTGTGTTTTTCTGAAATAGTTGTGATAGACGTTAATGGTGTATTTTGAGCATGAGAAGTAGTTTGGGAACGGGAGGCATTTGGCGGGGCTAAATAGGTGAGGTTGGGTATATTAGGCTTGTGTTGTGGTGGATGAATGTGATACGGATATTGCATGTTTTGGGGAAGAGTGGGGTTTGATGTAATTTCAGGGTACAAGGTGCGATAGGGTAAAAAAAGAGGATTTGTAAAGGTTGTTTGAGGCATGCCAGTAGCATTTACTCTAATAAGCGGTGTATTCAAATTACGAGCATGCTGCATCTCTCTAATCTTCTGTTCTAACCTCGATATCACCTTATTTTGTGCAAGTAGATACCGTTCTCTCGAAATATTCAACCCTTCAATTTGAGTTGTCACACCAATCGGGTCATTAATACCATTATTATGCTCCACAAAGTAGAGCAAGATTAGAGCACGAAAACTTCTTCCAATTGAGAGTGATAGGAACGAATCAACCTTAGGGAGGGGAAAACATATAAAAATAAAAAGAGAAAAAATATCAAGTTAGTGACATAATAATATAAACCACAAAGATAAACATATTGAGTTTTGAAAATAAATGTCCTAAATGCAAGGAGCCTTATTAAGCCAGAGGTGGGCCTAAAACGACAAATAAGTTACTTGCGAGAACCAATTCAAGCCTGAACTTGTTATTTGGAGTTTAGAGTTAGAAAATAAAATAAAAAATAATTTTAAAAAAACTATTTTATTAATAACAACTATTACTATCTTTGAATGGTACAAAATATATACAATCTAAGGGATAATAGCGTGACAAATGGGAATAAATCCTAAACTTCAACCTCTCTTCAATAATGAAATCAGCATCATAAATCTGCAAAATAATAGTAAATTTTCTAAACTGCATTTAACGATACTTTGGGATTGAATTTGTCATTGCAATTCATGTTGACACATAAGATGCAATATTGTCTAAAGGGTGATTGGACCCTCTAGGCTTAACAGGGTGGCTACTATTATGGAGATTGACCCCATGGGGACAAACTACCTAGGGTTTATGCATGCATCACCTTAATTTTGGGGTGGATAGCTCTATCCTATGTTTCTCAAGAGTGGGTTAGACACGGACTGGGTGTTCCTATGTGAGAAGCATGTGGTCCAACGGTAGTAACTGCCATTCACCATGCAAACACTTACTCTCTAAAACTTTGGTTTGAAGAGAAGGCGGGAGAAGTGCAAAGGCACAACATAACCTTAAAAAAATCAAGAGGGGTCCCAAGTGGGAGAATGTATGAACGGAATGAGAGTTTATATGAAAGCAGTAATAGTTAGCAAGTAAAGTAATAACTAAATAGATAATTTAGTAAATGAATAAAGGGAGGGGAGTTAAATTAGTCAGGGGTGTTAAAGGGATAAGGGAAGGGGAGTTAGAGGGGATACAGAAAAGGAAAAGAAAAAAGAAAAATAAGTTAGTAAAGAAGATAAAGAATAATAATAGTAATAGTAAACAAGTAAGGAACGTAAGACAACTAAGCAAAGAAATTAAACCAACATAAAAGAATAGACACATTATGGTTAGAACCCAATATCGCCAGAGTAATCACCATTCTGTCAAGCCCTATTTTTCTCGTGAAAAGAGGGGAACCTAGATGACGTCATGCAATGACTCTTTTGGGGTTTGAATTTGAAGAGTTGCCACCTAATGAATTAAGGTGCATTAGGATACCATTCTAAAACTAAGTCTAATCTAAAGGCTAAGTTCAAGTCACCAAAGAACCAGTAAGGGTTCAAGTTACCTCAAAGGGAAGGTGTTAGGCACCTCTCGAGGTCCCCAAATGCGCGTCCTGACCATATCTCACATTTTATGTGGGGAGGGGGGGGAGTGAAAAATTGCAAGTAAGTTCTCAATTTAAAATTATCCTAGGTTATTCTAAGTGACAAAATAAAATAGTAAATTAAACAGATAAATGAAATAATAAATAATTACTCTACTCCGAAGAATTAAAAATAACCAAAGAGGAGAAAAATACTAAACTAAGCAATTTCTTTACCACTTGGATCAGTTTACTCGGCTTTTATTTTAGAAGGCAAAATTAGATTTTGTCATTTAGCTTCACTAGGCTTATTAAGATGAAGGACAAAACCAAAGTTTATCCTTATTAAGCTCGAGTTTTGATCATCATATCCAAGGGTCCTATATACCCCTATCCCTCCTAAGTTGATTTTCTTATTAACCTAAAAGCGTACTAAGAAAAATGAAAAATACTAGAATTTCCTAAAGTATCTATCGTTCCTTCTTATAGTCCAAGAGGCATTGAACTTCTCATTAGGTAGTACCAGACTTAAAAGAGAATATATGCTCCTATTTGTCTCACATCACAACAAAACACCTTGGACGAATATTTAGCACATAAGTTTTAAAATAAGCCTCCAAAACATACTAAAAAAAGTGGTGCGAAGATTGTAGAAAAATATGTGTATGCAAATTAATGATTTAAGATGAGTGAATAAAGAAAACAACTTTGAGTTATTAAAATTCTTGACTTATTTATTAATGATATTTCAATAACATGTTTTTTCAAGTGAAAGACAACTTTTGAAAAAAATATTTTTTAAAACCTTACGATCATGATCCTTAGTCGTTTTAAACAAACGTAAAAAGAAAAAAGAAAAAAAAGCATTTAGAATCATCATATGTGAAAAGTTTAGAAAGAAATAGATGACATGACCTACTAAAATATTTATCAAATGAGCATTATCTAAATAATTATGATGACCCAGACCTAGGGCCTGGATGTGACATGACGTATGGGAACCCGAGAGTCCCCAAACAAGTCTCAAGATACCAAAACTTGCATCATCGGTTCGGAAGCGTAATCAAGAATCAACTCATAATTCTAAGGGACGAAAAAGTAAGACTCACGCTATGGGGGAAATTTCGGACTTAGGACTTTTCCATCAACATAAAACCAAGTGACATATCGGTACTTAAAGATAACCAAATATATAACATAGACTTAACCATAACTCATAGCATATATCGTAAAGAGGTTTACAAGGTGTCCAAGAATTCCTCTACATAGAAGGGTCGAGGGCCATGACATATCCTGGGCTCGCCCTCAAGTACAAAGATGAAAAGGTAACATAGATAGATGGCTGGTGGTTCATCCTTGAAAGATAGGGCTCACCACTAAAAACAAAAATGGAATCCAAGCTAAGAGTCAAACGGTGGATGATCAAGGTCCTCTGTCCCTACATGGTAAAAATCATGTAGGCAAGAGTTTGCATTAGTACGTTTGAATGTACTAAGTATGCGAGGTGTAATATGTGTAACTTAACAAAACCTGCATGTTAATGTTAGATGACAAGGGCACATACTATCGAAAGAGATATATTACAAGGAATGTAAATATAACAAGATGTCATAAAATTCATGATGCATAAAATGCAAATGATGCTCATATTTATACTGGGGATGTGACCTTAACCAAAATGAGTAAGACCAAGCGAGACATTACTTGGAATCCCAATGAATACCCCTCACCAGTAAAGAGGTGGTCTGCTTGTCAAAGGTAAACCACACTTCACCTTACGTGAACACATCCCATTTTGTGTGAAGCAACTTTCCTTACAGGAATACATTCCATTTCGAATAGGATTTCCATAAATCACAAATAAAATCAAATCAGTTCTTCTCCTTACGAAAACACATCCATATTTCGGAGGCATCTTTCGTTACAGGAACATATCCCATTTCGAAAAGGACCCTATGCTAGGAATATAGTTCAAGGAAAGAGAGCACCCCGTTCACTCCATTGGTGCGAAGTCATCATCCTACAAGAATATTTATAATATACATATACATACTTTCAAAGAGGCTATAGTCATTTTTCAAATCATTTCAATGCATAATTGGGCTTAAAGCCAAGCACCATTCATAATAATTCATACTTATCCTCAAATGTCAAAATCATATTTCATAGTCATAATACTGATGCATAGGAATAGACCATTCATATACAAAATGGTATAAGCACCCAAAATGCTCAAAGAGCCAAAACCAAGACATATATGTGATCACAATATTATCATAACTATTATCTTATCAAAATCATATCACAGAACATAATTGGACTTAACCCATAACATAATTTCTTAAAATAATCTATTTATATAAATGCATATGCTATGAACAATGAGGGAATGACATGAGTAATTAAGACCTAATCTAAAATCTACATTGATAGTATGTAATTGAAGTGAAAACATAATTAAATCTATAGTGTAATCACTCCTGCAATAATAATTCAAAAAGGAAACATGCATACTTATAATTTCATAAACCCAAAGTAAATCCTCATATAATGGTATAAATCATACTAAAATCATCAAATAAATACTGCTCATGCACCAATAGAATTTTAGGAATCACAATACTCAAAACCCCAAATTAAAGTAAGCAAAATCCATGTAGGTTTTCTTAAAAATAATTTTGGGTGTCCTTGATTGGAAGGAATCAAGTATCAACCCACATATCTAAGACTTTAAGTTTCTTGAATTGGAGTTGTGAAAGGCTTGAAGTTTGGAAGTGGGTCTTGGAATCTAAAGCTTGCTCTTGAGTTTTCTCGAATTTGCATTGGGATCTTGATGGAGGCTCTTGAGAGAATTAAGAGCATATTTGAGATGAGAGTAACGAGTTTGATCCTTTGGAATAGGGTTTAGGTCTTTTGGTGAGGTTAAGATAGCATTGGAGTCTAAAAAGGTCATTAGAATAATTAAAATTAACGAAAATGCCATTAGTGAATGGATGAAAAATTTAACAAAGTGTGGCCTCACTGGAGGTTTGACTGGCCGTGTGGCACTCCACGGGTCGTGTGAAGTACCCGTCAAAAGGGACTTAGAAAAATAAATGGGAGTTGGGAACACTTAAAAAAATTTCAAGTCTCGTCACTTTGATAGACCACTTCACAGGCTGTGTGATGCTTCACGGTCTATTTAGTGGTCCGTTGCACCACATTTATGCATGAAAATTTGGCGAGGCCACTTCAAGTGCAGGTGCCACGGGCCGTCGAACCCCACACGACCCGTCAAGGGTGCCTATGGCACCACCCTTAGCAAAATTTTCCCCCAAATGTCAGGACCTGGACCTAGGGCCTAGATGAGACACGGCGTATGGGAATTCGAAAGTCCCCAAACAAGCCTCAAGATATCAAAACTCGCATCATCGGTTTGGAAGCGTAATCAACGATCAACACATTTTTCTAAGGGAAGAGAAAGTAGGACTCACACTATGGGGGCAATTTGGTACTTAGGATCTTTCCATCAACATAAGAGCAAGTCACATATCGATACTTAAAGATAACCAAATACATAACAGAGACTTAAGCATAACTCATAGCATATATCGTAAAGAGGTTAACAAAGTGTGGAACAATGCCTCTACATATATGGGTCGGGGGCCAAGGCATACCCCGGGCTCACCTTCAAGTACAAAGATGAAGAGGTAACATAGATAGATGGATGGAGGTTCATCCTTGAAAGATAGGACTCACTACTACAAGCAAAAACAGAATCTAAGCTAAGTGTCGAACGGTAGATGATCAAGGTTCCCGGTCCCTACATAGTAAAAATCATATAAGAAAGAGTATGTGTTACTACGTTTGAATGTACTAAGTATGCGATGTGTAGTACATGTAATTTACCAAAACCTGCATATCAATGTTAGATGACAAGGGAACATACTATCGAAAGAGATATATAACAAGGAATGTAAATATAACAAGATGCCATGAAATTCATGATGCATGAAATGTAAATTATGCTCATATTTATAGTGGGGATGTGACCTTAACCGACATAAGTAAGACCAAGTGAGTTATTACTTGGAATCCCGATGAATACCCCTCACTGGTAAAGAGGTGGTCTACTTGCCAAAGGTAAACCATACTTCACCTTACGGGAACACATCCTATTTCTTATGAATCAACCTTCCTTACGGGAACACATCCCATTTCGTATAGGATTTCCACAAATCACAAATCAAATCAAATCATTTCTTCTCCTTATGGGAACACATCCCATTTCAGAGGCAACTTTCCTTACGGGAAGATATCCAATTTTAGAAAGGACCCTATGCTAGGCACATAGTTCAAGGAAAGAGAGCACCCGCCCCCTCAATCCATCGTTGCTAAGCCATCATCCCACAAGAATACTTATAATATACATAAATATACTTTCGAAGAGACAATAGTCATTTTCCAAATTATTTCAATGCATAATTGGGCTTAAAAGCCGAGAACCATTCATAATAATTCATACTTAGATTCAAATGTCAAAATCATCTTTTCATAGTCATAATACTCATGCTTAGGGATAACTCATTGGTATACAAAATGGTGCAAGCACCCAAAAAGCTCAAAGAGCCAAAACCAAAGACATATATGGGATCACAATATTATCATAAGCAACATCTTATCAAAATCATATCATAGAACATAATTGGGCTTAACCCATAACATAGTTTCTCAAAATAATACATGTACATGAATGCATATGTTATGAACAATGAGGGAATGACATGTGTAAATAAGACTCAATTTAAAATTAACATTTATAGTATGAAATTGAAGTGAAAATATAATTAAATCCATATTTTAATCCATCATGTAATCATTCACACAAAAATAATTCAAAAAGGGAATATGCATACTTATAATTTCATAAACCCAAAGTAAACGCTAATATAATGATTTAAATCACATTAAAATCATCAAATAAACACTACACATGCACCAATAGAATTTTAGGAATCATAATATTCAAAACACCAAATTAAAATAAGCAAAATCCGTGTAGATTTTCTTAAAAATAATTTTAGGTCACCTTGATTGGAAAGAATCAAGGATCAATCCACATACCTAAGACTTTGAGTTTCTTGAAATTGAGTGGTGAAAGGCATGAAGTTTGGAAGTGAGTCTTGGAATCCAAAGCTTGCTCTTGGGTTTCTTTGAATTTGTATTGGGGTATTGATGGAGGCGCTTGAGAGAATTGAGAGCGTACTTAAGATGAGAGTAATGAGTTTGATCCTTTGGAATAGGGTTTAGGTCTTTTAGTGAGGCTAAGATAGCACTGGAAGTCTAAAAAGGTCATTAGAGTAATTAAAATTTACAAAAATGCAATTAGTGAATGGATGGAAATTTTGACAAAGTGTGGCCTCACTAAAAGCTTGAATGGAAAGGTCGCACTTCATGGGTCGTGTGGAGTGCCCATCAAAAGGGACTTAGAAAAATAAATGGGAGTTGGGAACACTTATCAAATTTTCACGTCTCGACGCTTTGACGGACCATTTCATGGGCTGTGTGATGTTTCACGGTCCGTTTAGTGGACTATTGCACCATACTTAGGTGTGAAAATGTCGCGAAGCCACTTCATGCCCAGGTGCCATGAGTCGTCAGACCCTACACGACCCATCAAGAGTGTCTGTGGTACAACCCTTAACCAAAATTTCCCCCAAGTCCAACAAGCTTCCCTTGACATACCTTGTGCCATCCACACAGTTAGTAGCAAGCCACACGGCCAGTGCCACTTGACGTGTTACCGTCCATAGTTCTTAAATTGGCCTTTTCCGGTCCCAGCTGATCCAAATGGCCTGTAAAGGCATCACTGCCCATCAAATTGTCCGTTTGACACCACTGCACAAGAGGGTCTCACGAAAATGATCATAACTCCTTCATCCAACATCGAAATTAGGTAAAACCAAGTGCATTGCAAAGATAACTCAAAAGACTTCCCAATAATTTGGCCAAAAATGGCCTTTCCTAGCCCAAGCCATCCAAATAGTTTGTCCAAGGTCACACTGCCCGTCAAACTATCCGTGTGACATCACTATATAGGAAGGTCTCATGAAAACAATCATAACTCCTTTGTATGACATCAAAATGAGGTCAAATCAAGTGCCTTACAAAGCTAACTCAAAGGGATTTTATTTGACATGTTGTGGGACACCTTGTTCCAAGTGTGTTACAAGTTATGCTCTTTTAAAATGGACCCTTCTACAGGTACTTGTGTCAAACTTAGCCAACAGAAATCCCTTTGAAGATGTTAGGTTCAAAGTAATGGGTGAATGGATAATGGTAAATTGTATAAAGATTGGTGGGTTGAAAATTGTGAAAGTTTCAATTATGAATAAATTCATTTCATTCATAAACATTCATGCAACCTTTCGTCTACTATACATAAATCATTATACCATCCTGTTGGCCATAAATATCTGAATCCTTCTCAGATATTGACATAAATTTGCAGCTCAAGTACTTTGGAGCTTGAGGACTTAAGAGAACTTTTGGTAAAAAAGTTTAAGACAAGTTTCAAGAAAGAAAAGTGTTGTTTCGAAAAATTCAAGTGTTATTACAAGCCATTGAGTGGTTTGCTAGACAACAAATTTGAGGTATCGCTATTTGTTTGTTGTGAGTCATTTTATCCTGGGAGAATATATTCCATAACCTCGAGTACTTGAGGGGAATACTTTACTTAAGGATACTCTGTGAATTCAGAGGACATGATTCTTCTCTCCTTTTATCTAGTCTAATATCCTTGAAATTGATTTAACTTCATATTGAATATTACATTAATTTTATGAAATTTGTATGAAGTAATTTCATTGGAAAATTAACAATTGTACTATAGAATTAGCTTTATTACTTATAGTAACAACAATCTTAAGGAAATTAATATCTTATTGTGTAGTTGTAATTGGTTTCTGGAGATTAAGACCTTTGTGGGTTTATGCTCTGTTTGAACTCGATATTGACTCAAAGAACTTAAAAAGTTCGTCAGAACATTGAAATTCATTCGTTTAATGATTGGGAGTTGTAAACTTCAGCAGTAAACTAGAAACAAAGTGAAACTAAAGACCAAGTCCTTATTTGAAATGATTAAGTGATTTATGGCATGAACGTTTAGGACATGTCAATTGTTAGACCTTGCGAAAATTGACTAGCTTGGAAGTGTTGCCTAATTTAGAGTGCATTAAAAAAAACTATCAAATATGTGTGGAAGCTAAGTTTGCTAAGAATCTGTATAAGTCAGTTGAAAGGAATTCCAATCCTTTATACTTGATTCAAACTGATATTTGTGATATGAAGTCAACACCAACGCATGGTGGGAAAACATATTTCATAACTTTTATTGATGATTGAAATAGATATTATAATATTTATATGCTATCAAGTAAGGATGAAGCAATTGAAACATTTAGGCAATGCAAAATTGAAGTTGAAAATCAATTGGATAAAAAGAATAAAATGATAAGAAGTGATAGGGGTGGAGACTATGAATCTCCATTTGTAGAAATATGTTTGGAAAATAGAATTATCCATCAAAGGACTGCCCCTTATTCACCCCAATCTAATAGGATTGCGGAAAGAAAAAACTAAATTCTGAAGGAAATGATAAATGCCTTACTTATATGTTCAGGTTTACCATAAAACTTGTGGGGAGGGGGGAAGATGTCCATACAGCAAATCGCATACTCAATAGAGTGCTTCATAGAAAGACCCAATCAATTCCATATGAAAAATGGAAAGAAAAGAAACCCAACTTGAAATATTTTAAAGTGTGGGGGTGTCTAGCAAAAGTCCAAGTTCCTATGCTGAAAAGGTTGAAAATAGGATCAAAGACTGTGGACTATATATTTATTGGATATTCTAGAAATAGTAAAGCATGTTGATTTGAGGTTCATAAATTTGAACATCCAGATATTCATGAAAATACAGTAATTGAATCAGATAATGCTAAATTCTTTGAACATATTTATCCGCATAAAGCTAGATCTGACGAGTCTAGTGGAGGTTCTAAACGACCTCAAGTTGAACCAAAGAGAAATATACAAAATGGATAAAATCCAAGGCGTAGTAAGCGTCAAAGAACTACTACTTCCTTCGGATTGGATTTTGTTACATTTCTCATTTATAATGAGCTTCAATCCTTCTAAGAAGCAATGTCTTCTATGGATTGACCTTTTTGGAATGAAGCTTTTAGTAGTGAGATCGAATCAATCTTGAATAATCATACTTGGGAGTTGGTTGATCTTCCTCTAGGAAATAAGCCTTTAGGATCAAAATGGATCTTTAAAAGGAAAATGAAGGAAGATGGTACTATTGAAAAGTACAAGGCAAGACTTGTAGTCAAAGGCTTCAAACAAAAGGAAGGCCTTGATTACTCTTATACATACTCGCCAATGACAAGGAATATATTTATTCAGATGTTGTTAGCACTAGCAGTAGTATATGATCTTGAAATCTATCAAATGGATGTAAAACACTGCTTTTTTAAATAGAGAGCTGGAGGAAGAAATTTATATGGAACAACCAAGAGTTTTGTAGTTCTTAGTAAGGAAAAGAAAGTGTGCAAACTTCTAAAGTCACTCTATGGACTGAAACAAACACTAAAACAGTGGCATGCAAAGTTTGACCAAACCATGTTGGCAAACAGATTTAAGATTAATGAGTGTGTTACATGTGTTTACATCAAAGACACTCCAAATCAAAAGGTTATTGTGTCTTTGTGTGTTGATGATATGTTGATCATCAGTAGAGATTTGGCTGACATAAATGCTACTAAGCAAATGCTTTCTAGTAAATTTGAAATGAAAGACCTTGGAGTAGCTAATGTTATATTAGGAATTAAAATTCTTAAAACTCCATAAGGTTTGGCCTTGTCGCAGTCTCAATATATAGAAAAGGTACTTGACAAGTTCAAGTATTTATATTTCAGGATTTCCAAGACTTCAATGGATGTGAGCTTCGAACTTAGAAAGAATAATGGTGAAGGTGACTCACGATTGGACTATGATTGAGTATTGGGAAGCTTGGTGTATATCATGATCTGTACACGACCAGATATAGCATATGCTATTAGTAAGCTGAATCATTACACGAACAATCCCAATCAAACTCACTCGATAGCAATGAAGAGAGTTTTAGGGTACTTAAAATATACTCAGCACTATGCTTTGCACTATGAAAAATATCGGTGGTAATTGAAGGATATAGTGATGCAAATTGGATAAATGGATCAGATGAAGTAAAATCCACAAGTGAATACACATTTACTTTAGGTGGTAGAGCAGTTTCTTGGAAATCATTCAAAAAAACATGTATTGCTCGCTCCACTATGGAATCTAAATTCATCGCTTTAGATAAAACCAGTGAAGAAGTTGAATTGCTCTAAAATTTCTTAGAAGATATCCCTTTTTGGCCTAAAACATTGGCACCTATATGCATACACTGTGATAGTCAGGCTACAATAGGTAGGGCAGGGAGCATAGTATACAATTGTAAATCATATCACATTAGTTGGATACATAATACCATCAGAGAACTACTCTCTAGTGGAATTATCATTATTGACTATGTAAGGTTAAAAGATAATGTTTCGGATCCACTTACAAAAGGTCTAACTAGAGAGGGAGTTGAAAGGTCACCAAAGAGGATGGGTTTATGGCCTAGGACAAGTCAAGCATGATAGTAACTCTACCTAGAAAACTGGAGATCCTAAGAGCTAGGTTCAAGGAGATCAAAAAAAGTTGTGTTTGACGGTCTAACATTGTCAAATAATCTAATCCATTCTCATGATGAAGATAATGTTCAGTGATTAGGATAAAGTTTATACTAAAACTTTTTAGTGATTTCTATGTTCGGATAGGTATGACCAAATAGTTTCTTTGCGGGAGTAAAAATTTATAAATCACCTATGTGGGAGTGAAATGGAAGCCGCTTCAAGGAGAATGTTAGTAAAGGTCAATTTTTTCTAGGCTGTCATGAAACCGGGATATGTTCATGATTGAAACAAACAAAATCGTGAGAACTATAGATGGTAAAAAGCTGGTTGTGTGACTTATATTATCTAGGTGTACATTCAAGTTCGATGGTTCAAAGATATCACATCTACCTGTTAATCGAGTGCATCCAATATAACTTCGCTACAGAAAGTTCAAAAGAAAACCCACTTATCCCGATGCAACTAGTCTTTGTTTGTAATCACACGCAAGTCCATGTATAACTATCTTTCATTTTATAGCCATTCCCATTCATATGGGGGATTGTTAGGTTCAATGTAATGGATGAATGCATAATAGTACATTGTATAAATATCAGTGTATTGAAAATTATGAAAGTTGCAATTATGAATGAATTCATTTCATTCATGAACATTCATGCAACTTTTCATTTTTCAGTGCAACCTTTCTTCTACTATACATAAATCATTATGCCATCCTATTGGCTGTAAATATCTGAATCTTTCTCAAATATTGACATAACTTAACTACTTAAGAACTTGAGAACTTAAGAGAACTTTAGGTAGAAAAGTTTAAGACAAGTTTCAAGAAGGAAAAATGTTGTTTTAAAAAATTAAAGTATGATTACAAGCCATTGAGTGGTTCACTGGACAACAAATTTGAGGTACCGCTATTTGTTTATCGTGAATCATTTTATCCTGGGAGGATATATTCCATAACCTCACTTGAGGGAAATAATTTCCTTAAGGAAACTCTGCGAATACAGAGGACTTGACTCTTCTCTCCTCTCATCTAGTCTAATATCCTTGAAATTGATTTAACTTCATATTGAATATTACATTAATTCCATGAAATTTGTATGAAGTTATTTCATTGAAAAAATTAACAATTGTACTACACAATTATCTTTATTACTTATAGTAACAATAGAACATAGCTTGACGTAGGGGGCCCATGATGACCTTAAACAACATACAGAAACATGAATAATCCAGGACCTTACATCATCATCCCCTTGTGAACATTCATCCCCGAATATGCAAGAACAATGCTTGAAAAGCTTGGGTAAGAACATGAAACTTCCTCACAGAAGGTACAACACACAATTCACCATTCAAAAAAATAATCATTAAGTCATTAAAACTCATATCAAAACATATTCAAATCATTTAAATCTTCATGAAAATCATTTTAGTACATATGTAAGCATGTCATGCCATGAGACTCAAGAATTAAAAGGATTAGGACCACTTGGAGAAGGAAGAAACTAGCACCTTAGGCTTGAGTGGATTTGAAAAAAAAATTAGGGATATCGCCTTATCATGCCCAACTACAACCTCCCCTAAGGTACCTTAACCGAAGCCACATCCTCCATCAGTGAGACCTTCCATATTCCCATTCTCCAACCCGACACTTAAGACCCCTCCTTCTAACCTCTAGATAAAACTTTTGACAACCTCGAACCACCTCCAACCTTTCTTGATCAATTTCACTCTTTCCATAGCTTCCAACACTAAATCTAGGCCTATAGAAGTCATTTTATGTCACTCAAACTACCCTACGTCCAGAACACATAACCAACCTTGATACCAAAGCATACCATCTCCCCCTTAGGGAAAAACCCCTATATTCTCCTCGATAACCAAATCCACCCTCCTCGGCAACAAATCCACCCCAAGAATCCTATCAAAGTCTGACATTTCAAGTTCCATAAGATCATATGGGAAGACTTTGTGTAACACCAAAACAGGACAACCACGATAACTCTATGTACAACAACAGCTTCACCCACTGATGTAATAACCAAAAGGGGGTCCCTCAAGATCTCGAGATTCAAACCAGACATAACAACCAACAGAGGTATCACAAAAGGAAGAATTGCACCCGGGCTAAGCAAAACATAAACATAAAATTCAAAGACTTTCAATGTACTAGTAGTAAGAACTGGGGTCTCCTCTACCTCTCGATGAGCATGAAGAGCATAAAACTTGTTGTTCCTTGGGGCACCCCCTTGAGGAGATATTAGTTGGCCGGTAGCACCCTGAGCCACCTGACCTTGCCCTTCCTGAGCAGCTCTAGGACAATCAGCAATCTTATGACCCTTGTCACCACATCCACAGCAGGCGCTCGGACCCTTCCAACAATCACCCATGTGATATTTTCTATACTTCGGACATGGAGGATACCCTGGTCCACCATCAACTGGTGTCTTTGAAGGAGGCACTCCTACATTAACCACCCGAGCATTGAAACCTTGGCCTTGTTTGAAGTGACCAAAACCACCACTTCGAGAGCCGGAGAACCTATCATCAACACGGGCCCTCTTAGCATCATGAACTCTTCTCTCCTTGAGTTTCTGTCTTCAATTTGTTCAGCATACACCATAAGTCTAGAGATTTCCATGTCCTGATTTAGCATGGTCGTATGACATTCTTGTACATCGAAAGCGAACTTGTGCATTTTTGCATGAGGATCAACTATAAGTGTTAGAGCATACTTGGAGAGCTTAGTGAACTTGAGAGAATAATCCCTCACACCCATATTACCCTAACGCTTAAGAGGGTCGTGTTAGAACCCGTAACTTAACTTAAACCCCGAAAGTCCTTAATTGGATCGATTTAATCGAGTTTGGGACCAAGTGTGGAATTTCCTTTAAGATTGGTCCTTAAGCCTAATTTGTGTGGGGTCATAAATGCGTGTTATCTTTTAATTGGTCCAAATGGATGATAAGATGTGGTATACATGTACATATTTATCTTGTCTACAAGAAAACATTCTCTCCATACTTAGAAAAAAAATTGGAGAACAAGAAGAAAACCAAAAGTTGTGAATAGTAACCTTCTCGGGTTACTGTAGCAAGTCCAAAAAATTTTATTTTTTCGAGTTTTCGATTATTTGATGCTTCAAGCTTGGTATATTGAATCCCCTAAGTAGCATGGAGGCGTTGGTTGGTCGAGAAAAC
>JAABOM020092091.1:0-28418 GCA_011800125.2 Solanum clarkiae | reverse complement strand
TATTGAATTTGCCTATAATAATAGCTACCACTCAAGTATCAAGATGGCACCTTATGAAGCTTTGTATGGAAGGAAGTATAGGTCGCCAATTGGATGGTTCGAAGTGGGAGAAACCACCTTGCTTGGGCCAGATTTAGTACAACAAGCCATGGAAAAAGTTAAGGTGATACAACAACGGCTAGAAATAGCCTAAGGACATCACAAATCATATGCGGATGCTAGAAGGAGAGAACTGGAATTCTTAGTAGGAGATTGGGTATTTTTAAAGGTGTCTCCAATGAAAGGGGTTATGAGATTTAGTAAGAAAGGAAAATTGAGCCCATATTACATAAGGTCCATATAAAATTATTAAGAGATTCAAGCAGGTTGCATATGAACTAGAGTTACCCCAAGAGCTTTCAATGGTTTATCCAGTTTTTCATGTCTCAATGCTTCGAAAATGCATAGGTGACCCATCCTGTATAACTCCTATTGAGGATCTGCAGATTGCAGAAGATCTCACCTATGAAGAGGTACCTATTGCTATTATAGATCATCAAGTTAAGAAGCTAAGGAATAAAGAGGTAGCTTCAATAAAAGTACTTTGGAGAAACCAGCAAGCAGAAGAAATAACATGAGAGGCCGAGGACGTGATGAAATTAAAACACCCTTACTTATTTGAAGCTAAAGAGGAAGTACAATATGAAGAATCGGAACACTAATAGGTACGTGTGATTGAATACTTAGTGTGTTGTCAAAGGTTTGTTTAAATAAAGGTTTATACATGGTTAAACTATCCAATTGTGCTGACATTCGAGGATGAATGTTCCTAAGGGGAGAGGATGTAACACCCCACATTTTACATGTACTAATGCTATGTAAATGAAACATGATATGACTTTTCAAATTAGCGTCAATTTTTAAAATGTGCTTGAATCTCGTGTTAATGGACGATATATGCATCTAACGCTTAAGAGGGTCGAGTGTATACATGTCTTGTGTTAAATTGAGGATATCATAGCCCAAAATAAAGTGAGAGAGTTGAGGTACTTATAGGACTTAATAAGCTAGTAGGTGAGTCACCTACTTTCTTAGCTTAAAATTACTAGCTAAGCGGAGACAAGGCCCGACGTCGAATTTGTCCAAGTCCGATTATGAATAAAGCCTGTGTTAAGGGGGTAAATTTAGCCCATGTTTTAGCATCATAAATGGACCTTATTTTCAGTTTGGGAAGCATAGAAAATGGGACCAAGCCCATCCCAATTCATTTGAAAATTTGGCCCAAAGTAATTAAAGGGAAAGGAGAAGAATGGGCAGCAAAAGGCCCATTAAGTTGGAGACCCATTTAGGCCCAAGTCTAAGGATAAGATGTTGCATCACAAGTGTATTGATAGGTGTCATTATCTGGTCAAAAGTGCAAAAATTAGCCAAAAGAGTCTTTAAAAATGGATCAAAAGCAGCCCTTAAAGTCATTCCACTTGAAACAATTTTTCAGCTTTCCTAAAGACTCTTTTCTTCTATCCATTTTACTCTACCAAGCTGCAAATACAATCCTCTAAGGCTCTTGAAGGAAAACCTGAATCATGAAGGCAAAGGTAAGCAATTATAGTTATGTATTTGGTATGGTTTCTTCATGAAAAACAAGAAGTATATGCTAGTATATTGTGCTGGAAATTTTGGACAGCTTGTGTACTAAGGATTGTTGTGAATTTTTCTTGTTGTTCTAGAGGCTTTTCTCTTCTTGGTTGGCTGAATTATGAAGTAAGACTTATGCTATTAGCGAGGGATAGTTTTTTTAGTCATGTAATTAAGTTTCTGCACTACTTGTACAGCCTGCAAAGATGAATTGTTGTATAACGTCGTAATTGTACTCTTAAAAGAAACTTGCGAGTTAATAAGTATAATATGTTATTCCACGACCTTCCCCTGCTTTAGGACTATTTGTTGACTATTTAAGACTGGGTTTATGTAGTAAAAAACTTTGGATACAATTTAGGTAAAGTTAAAACAGATTCGGGATTGTCAACGTTGAAGTGTTGAGGGGGGATATAGCGTTATGCCGCCTGTTTGTATGTTGTGAAGAATTATTATGTGTTGTACCTTGTGGGCTATTGTAAGACTGTTAAGAGTCTGAAACAAGGTGTATATGACATGCAAACAAGAATAGTTATTAGAAAATATGATTATAAGTGAAAAGGTTGAAGATTGTCTTCGCGTCGTTAATTAAACGTTTGCTGCCCGGGTGTTTGTTTTTATGAAATTGGGTTGCCAAAAAGTGTTTCGTCGCTGCTAATACTAGTATTATTGCCTAATATATTATAGATAAATATTTGAGTTAAAAGCAACCACTTGAAGGTAGTAAAGAGGTCATACAACGAGGTATGTAAGACTACTTGATTTTGTATCGTTTGGCATGAAACATAGATCCCTCCTTGGTACATAAAGACATTTACCAAACTCTGACACAACTATTAACTGTGTCTCCACCCTTTCATATGTTCACATGCTGCCATATATAATCACCTTCAAATATGCATACGTATGTAAACACAAGGTTACATGGGTTCTTGTTGCTAAATAAAGTTCACAAGTCATTTCAACCCGTACGCATTTCATTATTGTGTAACGTACTCATTTCGTTGTCATATTGTATTGTATGATTATTTACATGTTACATCTACAGTCTTATAGCTCCAATATTATGATCGCCAAAAGCATAATCTCAATGGTAACTGAATGATAAAGTGAATTGTTTATTGATGGGTGGTAGATCGAGGGGTGGAAGCATCACCTAGCCAGGGACGATCCTATCACGGGTGGTAGCCCGAGGGGTTAAGGAAGAACCTAGCCAGGGACGATCCCAATACAGTTTTATCAGTGATCAGTTGGTCACTTTTATTACATGTTGTGCATAGATTATACAGTAAAGGTAAAGTAATATAAAGAACATAAAGTACATGATTCCAAAATATAACCAAAGATGGTCTGTTATCCTACACCAGTGCATAGTCTCATTTTTGTTGTTACTTCATATATAGTATTTTTGGCCTTACATATTCAGTACATTATCTCGTATTGACGTCCCTTACGGGGGACCTATATTTCATGCTGCAGGTACAGGTGCTAGTGGATCTCCCTAGTAGAGTACAAGATATCCAGCTACTGCTACAAGCTCCAGGTTGTTTCGGAGCTTTGTGTGTGTCTAGAGCTCATATGTTTGTATTGTACAATTAGTTGAGGCGGGGGCTGTCCCGACCCTTGTCAGATACTTTCTCTTATCTAGAGGCTTTGTAGACTATGTAAATTAAAGTGTTGCATGTCTCATACCTTAGACACCGTGGCCCCAACGGCCTAGCCATATGCATTTTTCTTTTGGCTTGTTATTACTGTTTTCTTTCTTAAAGGAACAATGAAGGTAGAAATCCCTTATAATATGTCTAAAAAATGCATAGGTATAGTTTGGTTCTCCTGAGCCTTGTCAGCAACCGGTGCCCGTCCGCCTTAATGGGAATTTGGGGCGTGACAATGATGCCACAATTTAGGTACAAAAACCACTGTCACTAACTCTAAGTCATGGATAGAATAGTTCTTCTCATGGGCCTTCAACTATCTAGAAACATAGGCAATCACTTTCTTCTTTTGCATTAACACACCACCTAAACCCACTCCTAAAGCATCATAATACACCATAAAGTCTACACCTGCCTCAGGTAGTGTCATAATGGGAGCTGAAGTCAACAAAGTCTTGACCTTTTAGAAGCTCACCTTACACTCATCAGACCAATGGAAGGCTACATTCTTCGAAGTTAACCTGGTCAATGAGGCTGCAATGGAAGATAAATTCTGAATAAATTGCTGATAATACCCAGCTACCACCACAAAACTAAGAATTTCGGTAGCAGAAGTAGGCCTTATCCAACCTGTAACTGCCTCAACCTTAGCCAAGTCCACTCTAATCCCCTCCTTTGGCACCACATCCCTAAGAATGCCACTGAATCAAGCCAGAACTCACACTTGGAAAATTTTGCATATAACCTTTCCTCTCTCAACCTCAGTAGCACTATCCTCAAGTGACGAACATGATCAAACTCAGTCTTGGAATATACCAAGATATCATCAATGAATACTGTTACAAAAGAATCCAAGTACAGATGTAACACCCTATTTATCAACTCCATGAATGTTACAAGGGTGTTAGTCAACCCAAAGGACATCACCAAAAACTAATAATGACCATAACGGATCCGAAAAGATCCCTTAGGAATATTTGATGCTCTAATCCTCAGTTGATGATAACCAAACCTCAAGTCAATCTTAGAGAACAAAGCTGCTACCTAAAGGTGATCAAATAAGTCATCAATAAGAGGGTACTTATTCCTGATAGTCACCTTATTCAACTGTCTGCAATTAATACATATCTCTATAGACCTATCTTTCTTTTTCAGAAGCAAGACTGGGGACCTTAAGATGACACGCTAGGGTGAATAAAGCCCTTCCTCAATAAATCTTGGAGTTGCTCTTTTAATTCATTTAATTGAGCTAGAGTCATTCGATGTGGAGGGATGGAGATCGATTTAGTGCTCCACTCTAGATCAATAGCAAAGTCAATATCCCTATCGGGAGGAACACCTGGAAGATCAGTAGGGAACATATTGACAAACTTCTGAACCATAGGAATTGACTCCATAGAAGGTTGCTCAATACTAGCATCTCGAATGAAAGCCAAGTAAGACAAACACCCCCTATCAATCAACTTCTAAGCATGGATGTAGGAGATGACTTTGCTAGGATAAGAACCACTATCACCCTTCCACTCAGTCTTTGGTACACCGAGCATAGCTAAGGTTACAGTTTTGCATAACATAGCTAAGGTTACAGTTTTGCATAACAATCGAGAATAACATGATAAGGAGAAAGTCAACATCCCCAAGATAGCATCAAAGTCTACTATTCCCGAAATAATCATATCACCCAAGTATCATACCTAGCCACATAAATAAGACAGGATCGATACACTCAATCCACTACTAAAGGCTCATCTACTAGTGTAGAAACATGTATGGGCACTGACATTCGATCACACAATAAATCAAACCCAAATGAAAAGTATGTAGACACATAAAAGTAGGTAAATTCAGGATCAAATAGCACAGATATAGGCCGATATGTAATAACTGCATCTGACACCTCAGCCTCGGTTCTCCTATGAAAAGCATAACACTGAGCTTCTCTAGTACTTCCAGTCTGAGCAGTACCTCGATCTCCACCATGTCGAACAAAACCACCACTATTTAAAGTCCTTCCACCTCTAGCAGTTCAATCCTTGCCCTGACCCTTGACCGATGGAGCTGAATCTCTAACTGGAGCTACTAAATAAGTATGATGACATCCCGACAGAGTCTTAAAGATGCCGAATCAGGTCGCTTGGATCCCCATACCCAAAACAAAATGTCGGCGTAGAAGACTATTGTACACTAATGAACTACTATGGTTACCACAGGTGGAATTATGGGCCCTCAATACATCTGTCCACCCTCAGCTGTTGGCATAGATGCATGACAAGATCATGATGCCTGAAAATGCCATCCCTCCTGTATGAACCTCTACCTACTAATGAGGTACCAAAGAACTGACCCTCTTAGGGTCCCCAAACACCTCTCAAACCAGTAACTCCGCCTCCTTGGCGGTGCTCACAATATATTGAAAGGAAGCCACCTTACGGGCTGCTCTGAATACATAAGATCTAATAGAGAAATGCAAACCCCTCATAAACTTGCAGATACACTCCACCTCATCTAGAATAATAGCCAAGGCATGTCAAGATAATTGGCAAAAATGAGCCTCATACTCAGTAAAAATCATACCACCCTGCCTTAGGTCCTCAAACCTTAATTAGCTCTTCGTCTCGTACACTCTGAAGAAAGAACCGATCCTAAAAAGCACCAGAGAACACACTCTACTCCACTGGAGGGAATCCAATTGGTTTGGACCTCACCTAAGTCCTGCACCACTCCGTGGCTGGTCCACGGAGCAGGAGTGCAATAAAATGAAGACTATGCTGATCAACCAAAACCACTGCCTCTAGCATCTCATTGCACAAGGTCAGAAACTCATGAGCGTCCTCACTCCTACTACCCTAAAATTGAGGTGGTTTCATCTTCTGAAATATCTCATAACTAAGCTGATCATTTGTTGTCAGAACTACCTCTAGAGTGGTTTATGCCCCAATAGCTGGTGCTGGAAACACTAGGGTCTAACCTACCTGATCATAATGAATTGGGCCATGATGCTTCCTTAAAGCCTATTCTCCTACTCTCTTCTGAGAAACTCCTTGCGGATACCACCCCCCTGAGTGAGGCTCTCAAGCATACCCATCATCCTCAACAGGGTGTCCAAAAGAAAAGGTGCAGTTGTGGGCTCAGAAAGAACTGGTCCTCACCAGCCTCTAGTTGTGGCTCTAGAGAAGCCTCTCTAGACATCCCTCTAATGGTGCTGCTCCTCGGGCATGTCTTCTCACTAATGTCACTCTACGAGCATGGCCTCTATTCAGCCCCTTCCTATACCTCTAACCAGGGCCTCAACAACTATCTTAAGAGCTGCCTCACCTCTACCACCAGTAACAGTAGCTCTAGTCCTTACCATTTGTCAAAACCATCAGGCACAACCCAATACAAATGAAGATAACTACATAGGATGAGAGAGAACAAATAAAAACAAGTTTCCTAAGAGTCTTCACAGCCCTTCAAAGATAAGTATAAACATCTCCTTACCAATCCTCGAGACTCTATTTAGACTTGATTCGTACACACGTGAGAACTATGAACCTGTGGCTCTGATACTATCTGTCATGACCAAAAAATGGATGTGATGGCACTTGCTCAATCTCACTTGAACAAGTCAGCCTAAATCCAACAAAAAATAGGAATAACCTGCAGAGGTAACTAAATATAGTAGATAACTAAAATAAAAATCTTCACAAGCTTAAATACCAATCAAGGATTGGCTGTCACGTGTACAAGCCACTAGCAATACAGAAAATCAAAAGAAGTACAAGACTAAACTATCTTTCTTCTCGAATAGCATAATTTAGAAAAGAAAATAGGAATAATAGAGTCAGCCAGATGAAAACAGCTACCTCTCTAAATCTTATGGAAAGCCTCGGATGATCAAGGAAAAGTACTACTCACTATCCGGGCTTAGAACCTACATAAGTGTAGAAGCCGGTGAGTACCAAAACAATGTGATACCTAACAAGTCAACTAATAAAACAAAGCAAGTCTATTAGAATACACAAACTCCTTCCATCCCAACTGACCTCCACAACTATAACCTACATAGAAAATCCGTCCAGCCTGGCAACACATAATACATAATAAGGATAGTTTTCACATTATCACTATTCAAATGACAAGCCACAACTCACAAGTGATAACACAGTCAATCACAGGAATAACATCATTCCACACAAGAATATACAAGGATGAGATGCAATGCTTATATAATACTTACTGGCAATGACCTCGACATCTTAACATCACTGGCAAATACCTCAATATCACAACATCACTGGTAACGACCTCAGCATAATATCATTACTAGTAACAACCTCGGAATCACAATATCACTAGTGAAGGTCTGAGTATCACAATCTCACTGGCAATGACCACGGCATCGCATCTCGATTGATAAAGACCTCGTCCCCAATTTTTACTATATCACTCATATCAATATCTAGAACCAATGCAAGTATGTGTGACATAGAATGAAGTAACATGAGATCAGTCCATAAACAAATCCACTCATATTCACCAATCACAATGTAATTCTCATCACTTAACCACATTTTCATCCAAGTGTTACAATACCACACCAACTCATATTTACATTTAATCACTTTATTTTTATAATGTTGCAAATATTTCATACATCATACATAGAAGAAAGGAAAATTTAGAAATTATATGAGAATTACAAAGTTTTGAAAGTCCACTCGCCTTAGTCAAATCACGATCAATCTAACACTTAAGCTTTCTCTTTCGAATAAAATTCGTAGCACCACGATCTAGTGAATTAATAACTACAATAAAATTTTTAAACTAACAACACCTAAACTACTATATGTCTAGGTTAGATCCAAAACTTATCTAAAGCTATAATCTACTTCTTAAATTTCAAGTGTAGTGTTAAGCCCTTATTCCTCCAGACATCATAAATCTAGTGATACTTATATAATATAATACATTTATTATAACTATTGTTAGTAATATATCAAAACTTAAATCATAAGGTGATAACTTAAATAACAAAATTTAACAGAAACTACCCACAATGTTTGTTTCCCCCAAATTTAAGATAAAAAGTAAGTTACTTGCTTTGATTTGGAGGCTTTCTTTCCCACACACTTTAATATACACCTAATTAGCTATAGAATATTTAATATAAGGTTCTAATTGTTCCTTACCTAGAGTCATCATTTTCTTTCTTCTTTCTCTCTTCGTTGACACCAAACAGGTAATCTTTGTAACCCTTCTTCTTTTTTTCTTTTATCTAATCAAAATTGCTGAAAAGATATATAAAACACCAATTTATTCTAAAACACATGTACTAATTGGTATAGAATGTTAACTAAATTAATATTTAGTCCATTAGTTAAATTAATTACCTAAATTACCCATAAAGTAAGTAACCGTAGTTATCAAATGGTTTGAAATACACATTTAAAATTTACGAGAAGGATATTTTAGGAAGCAAGAGGATTAGTCCTCAAAATAACCTAACTGGTCATTACAATAGGGGTTTTAGCCACACATGTTCAAAAGTAAAGAATTGATACCATAATCTGTAGTTGAGAACATTGGAAAGATGGATTACAAGAGAACACATGAATAACTCTAGCTAATTTCTTCAAATTTCTTCTCCATAATCTTAAAATCACCAAACCCTTGTACTTCTTGAGCAAGAAGCTTCTATGGACTTTCTCTCTCTATCTCTATATGGTCACTATAAAATCTGATATGGAATGCTATGTACAATGTCCTTTCCAAAAAGCTTATATAGTCTGAGCAACTAACTTAAAGTTTTTGCACCAATTCACCATTCGGAGGTAAAGGTCGGTCATCGCCGAGCACTTCGGCAATGCACCAAATGAGCATTTGACTGTCGTCTCCTGCATTGCCTGAAGGCTTGAGTCTCTACAACTACCAGCGACATTTGTATTCTCCACCGATTATGTTCGGTGATCTGTTGAACCTCCATCTGTGTTGTTTTTTATCATGTGCTTGGGGTCTTGGATATTGCAATATTAGGCTGCCTCAATCGCCCTTCGGTAATACACCGAATATGTCGGTGAGGTTGCTTATGATCGCTATCACAACCCAGGCCTAGGGCTTGACGTGACACGACACATGGGGAATCCGAAGGGACCCCAAGCAAGCCTCTTGACATATCATTACACAACCTTAGTCGCGGAAGCAATAAAAGACAATAATAGTATGTAAATAGGGATAGACGGGGATAGGGGGCAATTTTTATATCATAGACATCAAGAGTCATGAGAGAGTCAAAGCTCAAAACATTATACATAACATGTCTAACAATAACTCTAACTATAGAACTTAGCAGGGGTCAAGACAAGCAACTGGGCTCATCCTCATAGTCAAATATAAAATAAAGAAAGAGATTTGTAATACAAGCATAAAGACATAGACATTGTTCCCGAAATGGAGGACTCACCAACTAGCTTGGGAAAGATCGTACTAGCCACGTGGAGGAGCATGATCAAGTGGGGCTCCGGTCCCTACATGATTACATCATGTAGGCATAGAGTATGCATTAGTACGTTTGAATGTACTAATATGTAGGATGCAATGCAACAAGAGATAGGCATCATGATCAAAATGCATAATAGTGAGTAATAGATAGCATAATAATAATATGACATGTATGATTAATGCTTAAGTAAAACATGCTCACATAGAATATAATACATGTGCAAGAAGAGACCAACATAATAGAACCCCTAGGTTACCAAGGTAAAAACCCCTTTGGTTGGTTGGTAGATCGTTGCACCCTACCACCCATGGTGATTGAGGAACTAACCTCTCAACCTGATTACCAAGGTATGAGCCCCTTGATTGGTTGGTGGATAGTCGTACCCTACCACCCCTGGTGATTGAGGTACTAACCCATCAACCCAGTTATCAAGGCACAATCCCTTGATTAGTATCAAGGTATAAACCCCTCAACATGGTTACCCGGGCTCTTGACTCCCCGAGTAAGGCATGGTCATATTCCAACACTATATAGGAGAATATCATATATATGTTTCTTTCATCATCATAAAGTCATTCAACTCATAAGACATGCATTGGACCTTCAATTCCTCAAAATACATTAATTGATATTTTATGAAACACTTGGTGGATGTGTGGTACTAGTGTAAAACCATGCAATTCAAGATTGGGATCATGCTAGAAAATTCAATGTAAAACTATCAATAGATACTTGGTAACACCCTCAAATAATATACATCAAAACCCTTCATCAAATCTCATGATAGATCTTAGATCCATATCTCAAAATATGCTAAAACAATTACAATTCCACGAAACCTCAACATAGTGTACAGTGAAATTCATAATAAGTAAGACCCATGAGTAAATCAATTTTAAATCATGCAATTTTAGGTAAAAGGAAGCTTGAGCATCATGGGTGAAAGGAACTCATGAAAGAAACCCACATACCTTGACTTTGGAGAATCCTTAAAAAAGATTGAAAATGGAGACTTGAAACTTGAATGAGAACCTTTAGACATCCTTGAGTTGTCTAGAAGAATAGGCTACCACCTTACAATTTTACATCAACACACAACCCAAATAATCCAGGAGGCATCACAATACACAACAAACTCTTTTAACCCTTCCGATAAATATAAGATAGGAGCGGACACAAGCCTATCCTTCAAGGTTTGGAAACTCTTTTCATACTCCTTGGTCCACGTAAATTTACCCTTCTTTTGAGTCAACTTGGTCATGGGAGAAGCCATAAAAGAGAACCCATTCACAAACCTCCGATAGTAACCTGCTAAGCCTAAGAATCTCCTAATGACCGATGAGGTCAATGGCAATATTTTATGAAGATGCAAATGGGACAATTTCTATAGACCTTTTTAGCAACTATAGATGCACCAATAGGGGTAGACACCTCATATGACTCACACAACAATTTGGGCTCGACATGAAAATTTTGGCAACAAAAGGGGTAACAAGAGAAAGAGTGGCACTCAGATCAATCAATGCATACACATGAAAATCAAAGACTACTAACATACCAGTGACGATAATGGACACCTCATCAACCCCTTACCTCCCATGCAAAGCATAAAATCGATTGTGCCATGGGGCACCACCTTATTGACGACCTCTCCCCAAAGGAACCACATTTGCACCTTGTGGATAGACCTCTTTACCCTTGTTGTGGTTACGAGGACAATCAATCTTTTTGTGACCAACTACGCCACACCCATAACATGCAGTAGTGTCTGTCAAACATGGGCCCTCATGGCCCCTACCACATTTTGGACACATAATATTAGGGACCACACCACCAACACCTTGGGCCCTAGGGAAGTCATTGGCAAACCCCCTATTAGAAGCATGAGAAGACTCTTGTCCTTGATGGAACCGACCACCCTTTCGACTTTGGAACCTACCCTCAAAGCAGGCCTTCTTAGCCTCATTACCTATCCTCTTTCTCAACTTTTCCTCCTCTAATTTCTTGGCATAGGTTATGAAACGTGACAAATCCATGGCACTCCTCACTCACCAAGTCGAAAATATCCATCACAAATTTATTCATTCTAGACCTTGAGTCGGCCACCAAGTGTGGAGCATATTTTGAAAGTTGGTTGAACTTGAGGGCATACACCTCACACACATAGATCCTTGTTTCAAGTTCATGAACTCCACCAATTTAGCTTCCCTAAGCTCAAGAGGGAAGAACCGATTAAGAAAAGCCGCCTTGAACTCCCTCCAAAGCACCACATTGTTGATTCCCCTCTCCGCCTTGAAGAAGATTGGAAATGGAGACTTGAAGCTTGAATGAGAACCTTTAGATCTAGATGAGTTTTAGGACTTGTAATCTGAGTATAATATTTGGCTAAGTATTTGAGTAAGTGTTGGGGAATGTCTTGAATGGCATGAGGGTGAAAATGGCTAAGTATAGGTATTTTCACACATGGGAACACTTAGGCCCAAGACCCAAAGGCCTCGGATAGGACAAGAAATAACAGGCCAAAAATAACACTGATCCGCACCCTGGCCATGTGGCACCAGGGGCACGGATCGTCACTGGAATTTGCAAATTGTGGATTTTCAGATTTTGATATGGTTGCTATAAAATTGGGGTTAGACCTATTTCCTACTCAATTTGACCTCTTGAACAAGAATATGAAGTCAGATTTAAGATATCATGCACGAATTTTTAGATATATGGAAATTACAATTTCGGGCATTTTCGATGCACATTTTCGCACACTTTTTGGGGTCATTTCAATCGCCTTTTTGACACTTTTGCTCCTTTTTCATGGTTTGTTGAGTGTTGTCCACTTATGCACTTTTATCCCTAATCTTGTCATAAAACACACAATTTAATCAATATATGGAGCATAATAGCACATTGAGGATAATATTTCTTTACATTTTAAGACCAAATGAGTCCAAGATTTGGACTCATCACCCGCAATTGATGATACCCAGACCAACTGTCAAAATATTTGAGAAGTGGCTATACTATTACAATTGATCAAATAAGTCATCTACTCGGGGTAGAGGATATTTGTTCTTTTTTCTCATAAACAGTATCGGTGCACCCCAAGGCGACTTGCTAAGCCTAATAAAACCCTTCTCCAATAAATCCTTCAATTGGTCCTTCAACTCTTTCAACTCTATCAGGGCTAAGGAGAGATAGAGATAAGTTGAGTATTGGGGAGGAGATCTATACCAAAATCTATTTTTCTTTTGAGAGGAACACCGAGAAGTTAATCAGGAAAGACATCAATAAATTTATTGACTACCAAAATCGGCTCAATAGGAGGGATTTTAGAATCAACATCCTCAACTCTCACAAGATAATAAATACAACCCTCAGAAATTAATTTTCGAGCTTTAAGACAAGAGATGAACCTACCTTTACTACTGAGTCATGACCTTCCCACTCAAGGAGGGGTTCATTAGAAAATTGGAACTTAACTTTACGAGTCCTACAATGAAAAAAACATGGTATGCATGTAACAAATTCATCCCAAGAATAATGTCAAAATATACCATCAAGTTCAACAAAATCATAAAGCAAGACTTTGTGCAATATGAACATGCAACAACCTCTATAGACTATTTTAGCAACAATAGACTCATGTAGCAACCTCAGGTATAGACTTTATGCATCCCACATACAAGTACATTCAAAATACTAATGCATACTTATAACCAGCATGATCTAACCATGTAGGGAGTGATGCTCCTATCCATCCTTCTCTGTGTCGCTAGTTGGTTCAATTGAAGGCTTGCTTGTAGTGAGTCCTTCATTCTAGGAAAAACATCCAGTTGCTTATGTTGAGACTTTATTTATTTTATTGCCTACTATTGAGGGTGAGCGTAGGACATGTTGCTTATGTTGCTTATGCTATGTATGCTTATGTGATGCTCATACTTTATGGAGACTTATCCATTAGGCCTTATTCCTTATATGATGTTGCTTGATGTTGTTGACATTGATCAAAAGTGATGATCTTCCTAAGTCCATACTTTCCCATAGCTTGAATCCTATTAACCCTTCCCTTAGTCTTTTGTTGATTATGTGATAATGGAAATCCCTTTACCCTATCTGTCCCCATACCATGAGTCCAAAATCTCGATTCCCTTAGAATTAATTGTTGATGCTTATTTTATATTCTACAATCAAGAATGTGCTTAAGTTATGTTATGAGGCTTGTTTGGGTACCCTTGGATTCCCATTCGCCATGTCACACCTAGGCCCTAGGCTCAGGTCGTGACAAGCTTGGTATCAGAGCACTAGATTTATAAATAGTCCTCAGAAATCCAACACAGCGCATTGAGTAGAGTCTTGTTCATGGTTGTGAAGCGCACCACAACTATGAATAGGAGGCTATGAGACATTTTAGCAAATGATTTACTTTTTTAAGATTCATGTCATGCCATTATAAGTAACTAAGGTTATTCCTCTAACTAACGATGCCCTCTTTGTTGTTTTTAGATAATGCCACAAAGACGAGCGCCTTTGCTAAGGGATAGTCAAGCCCCTCCCGTGCAACAAGAGGAGGGTGTCACCTATGTGGAGTTTAGGGACCGTATTCACCATGTTGGCCCAAGATTTTGCTAAACAAGCTAATAGGGAGGTTGCAATTCCTCCCTCAGCACCCACATCGACAATAAAAATTCATGATTTTGTGAGAATGAACCTCCTGGAGTTTCATAGATCGAAAGTTGATGAGGACCTGATTGAGTTTCTTGATGAGGTTCATAGAATTGTAGTCGTTATGGGTGTACCATCAGAGGAGAAGGTTGAGCTTGTGGTCTACTGATTGAAAGGGGTAGCAAAGGTTTGATATGACCAATGGATTGAAGAGACAGGTGTAGAAGAGGGCCAAGTTGGATGGGAGGAGTTCAAAGCAGAATTTTTGAATAGATTCTTTCCATTAGAGTTGAGGGGAGCCAAAGTGTAAGAGTCATAAACCTGATCCAAGGGCATATAAGTATGAGAAGTATTCTCTCAAATTCACAAAACTCTCCAAGTATGCTCCATTCATGGTAGTGGATCCAAGGGTTAGGATAAGCAAATTCATATCAAGTGTCTCAAACATGGTGTCTAAGGAGTGCAAAATGGTCATGCTTATCAAAGAAATGGCCACCTCCCACTTAATAACCTATGCGGAACAAATTGAGGATGAGAAATTGAGGGGGGAGGTCAAGAAGTCCAAGAGAGCGAGGATGGATGGTGGTGGATTCTCCCACGAAAAGGGTGATGGCAATGGTAAATTCCTAGGTGGTCACAAGCAAGTGAATCAAGGGTCATCCACTACTATTCCTCCCAAGTTCAATAATGATGAGGGGTCCAACCCAAAGCCCCATGAAGTTACGGGTACACAAACTTCTCCAAATTGTTCAAAGTGTGAAAAGCTCTATAAGGGTGAATATCTAGCAAGCTCCAATGCTTGCTTTAAATGTGGGCAAGTCTGACCATCATGCAAAAGATGTAAATGTGGAAATTCAAGGCCCTAAGGATAAGGTGGACAAGCACAAGGATCCCCAAATGCTAATAGGTTATATGCTCTTCATGGCTGCGAAGACGTGAAGGAAGCCCCGGATGTGGTTACCAGTATGTTAAAAGTTTGTTATTTTGATGCTGATGCACTTTTAGAACTGGGGGAAATTTTATATTTTGTCACACCATTTCTTGATAATAGATTTCATGCATGTCATGAAACACTTGTTGCGCCTTTTAAAGTTAGCACCCCCATCGGTGAGTCCATTGTTGCACAAAAAGTCTATAGAGGTTATCCTGTGTCGATCATGCATAAAGTCATTCCTAGTGTTTTGATAGAGCTTTCCATGGTTGATTTCGATATTATACTTGAAATGGATTGGTTACATACTTCTTACGCCTCCATAGATTGTCCAACTCGTAGTGTCAAGTTTCAATTTCCAAATGAGCCTACTCTTGAGTGGAAAGGTGGCAGTTTTTCATATAAAGGTTGGTTTCTTTCCTATCTCAAATCTCGTAAAATGAGTCTAAGGGGTGCCTCTATCATTTGGTAAGCATTAGGGATGTCAAATCCAAATGTTCACCTCTTAAGTCTGTTCCTATAGACAATGCGTTTCTCGAAGAGTTGCCCGGTGTCCCTCCTCAAAGGAAGATAGATTTTGGCATAGATATTTTGCCAAACCCCCAACATATATCAATCCCTCCATATAGAACAGTTCTGGTGGAGTTTAAGAACTAAAGGAGCAATGGAAGGATTTTCTAGAGAATGGATTTATTAGACCAAGTAGGTCCCCATGGGGATCCCCAATGTTGTTTGTAAAAAAAGAAGGATGGATCACTTAGAATGTGTATAGACTATTGCCTACTTAATAAAGTTACCATCATGAACAAATATCCACTCCCGAGGATTAATGGCCTATTTGATCAATTACAAAAGGCTAAGCACTTTTCAAAAATTGATTTGTGGTCTGGGTATCATCAATTGAGAGTAAGGGAATGTGATATTCCCAAGATGACATTTTGGACAAGGCATGGATACTTTGAATTTGTGGTGATGTCCTTTGGGTTAACTAATGCACTAGTTATTTTTATGGACGTCATGAATAGGGGGTTCAAGCCCTACCTTGATATGTTTGTCGTAATATTCATTGATGACATCTTGATTTATTTACAGGATGAAGAAGATCAAAGGGGCATTTGAGAGTGGTCTTACAAACTTTGAGGGATGAGAAGTCATTTGCCAAGTTTAAAAAATGTGAGTTTTGGTTAAAAGAGATTGCATTTCTTGAGCATGTTGAGTCAGGTGATGGGATAAAAGTTAACCCCAAAAAGACAAAAGCAGTGAAAATTGGCTAAGGCCATTGACTCCTACAGACATAAGGAGTTTCTTGGGCCCAATAAGGAGCTTCTTAGGCCTCATGGGATATTATAGAAGATTTGTTGAAGGATTCTCTTCCATTTTGTCCCCATTGACTAAGTTAACCCAAAAGAAAGTGAAGTTTGTGTGGATGGATGAGTATAAGAAGAGCTTCCAAACTTTGAATGATCGATTGACTTCGACTCCAATGTTGACCTTGACGGAGGGTACCGATCGGTTTTTTGTTTATTTTATGCCTCAATAATTGGTTTGGATTGTGTATTGATGCAAAATGGTAAGGTGATTGATTGCCTATGCTTTAAGGCAATTAAAGGTGCATGAGAAGAACTACCAACACATGATCTTGACCAAGCGTTTGTGGTGTTCGCGTTAAAAATTTGGTAGCACTATTTGTATGGGGTTCATGTTGATGTGTTCACCAATCATAAGAGCTTCAACATGTGTCTACACAAAGAGATCTCAATTTAAGGCAAAGGAGATGGTTAGAACTCCCTGAAGACTATGATATGAGTGTGAAGTATCACCCGAGTAAGGTAATGTGGTAGCCAATGCACTTAGTAAAATGTCCATGGATAGTATATCAGACCTTGAAGATGATGGGAATAGGTAATTAGAAAAGGAAGTTCATAAGAGGACTAGATTGGAGGTAAAGTTGAATGATGCCGAAAATGGTAGTGGGATGGTATTGAATGGTTTCAAGTCATCATTGATTGAGGATTACAAGTCAAAACAAGATCATGATCCCGCCTTATTTGAATTGAAGACCTTATTGGAGGAAGGAAAGATAGAGGTTTTCTGACAAGGGGGAGATGGGGTACTTCGCTATGAAGAAAGATTATGTGTGCCAGATGTTGATGGTTTAAGAAATTTGATATACAAGAAGCTCATAGTTCTTCTTATTCCATTCATTAAGGTTCCACTAATATGTATAAAAATTTGAGGGAAGTGTATTGATTGAACAGAATGAAAAAGGACATTGCAAAATTTGTGATGGAATGCTCCAATAGTCAATAAGTTAAAGTGGAACACCAAAGATCAGGTGGCTCGGCTCAAAATATTAAGATTCCTACTTGGAAGTGGAAAGGGATTAACATGGATTTTGTAGTTGTGTTGCCTAAGACCAAGAGGCACTTGATTCTATATGGGTGATAGTGGACCGGATGACGAAGTCGGCTCATTTCTTGCTGGTTAAGACAACTTTTTTAGTGCCGAAGATTATGCTAAGTTATATATCTGAGAGTTGGTGAGGTTGCATGGGGATTCTATTTTCCATTGTTTCAAAACATGGTACTCTCCCACTTTTGGAAGTCATTCCAAAGAGGACTTGGAACTAAACTGAAGCTAAGTACCACCTTTGAAATGACCTCGAAAAATGCCTGAAAATTTGCCTCGAAATGCCCGAAATTTTAAATTTCATATATCTCAAAATTCGTTTGCTATTTCAAAAATCCAACTTCACATTCTTGTTCAAGGGGTCAAAATTAGGTGAAAAAAGGGTCTAACCCTAATTTAATAGAGAAAGATTAGCAATTATAAAATTCCAAAGTGCGATTTCCAGTTGGGTTTTCGGTTGCCTCCACGACGCACCCATGTACATTTTTGGGACTTTTTTTTAGTTCAGTCCAAGACTTCTAATTCATGGGCCTAAGTGCTCCCAAACATTTTTTTACCCATACCTAGCTAAATTTCACCCTCACATCATCCTAAACATTTCCTAATACTCACTCAAATACTTAGTCATATTTTCACTCCTCAAACTCAAGTCCCAAACCCTCATCCCAACCTAAGATTCTACTTCAAGGTTCTGCTTCAAGCTTGAAGTCTCCATCTCCAATCTACACCAAGTTCATCTCTAAGCTAAGGTATGTGGGTTTCTTTCATGGGTTTCTTTCATGGGTTCCTTTCACCCATGATACCCAAGCCTCCTTTTACACAAATTGCTTGATTTCAAGTTGATTTACAAATGGGTCTTGATTATTATGGAATTCACTACACACTATGTTAAAGCTATGTAAAGTTGTGACTATTTTGCTATATTTTGAGCTATAAGTCTTTGATCTATTGTAAGATTTGAGAAGGGATTTTGATGTATGTTGCTTGAGGGTGTTGCAAGGTGATGATTGATGGTTTTACAATGGATTTTCTTGCATGATTTTATCTCTATATTTCATGGTTTTATACTAGCATTACACACCTTCTAAGTGTTTGATAAAATGTCCAGATGTGGTTTCTTGAGGAGTTGAGGGTCCAAAGCATGAGATATGATATAAATGACTATATGATGATGAAATGAGCTTATGTATATGATATACTTATATAAAGTGTTGCATTAGACCATACCCGATCTGGGGGCACAAGAGCCCAGGTAACCAAGGTGGGGGTTTGTACTCATCAACCATGTGAGGGATTTGTACTTCACCACCGTGTTGATAAGGTGTGATTATCATAAACCATATGAGGGTTTTGTACCACACAATTACCAAGCAGTTTGTACCTTGAATTGCTAGTTTGGTCTCTTCTACACATATGATATCCTATATTAGTATGAGTTATTTAAGCATGCTTTACTTAAGCATGCTTTACTTAAGCATTGTTCCTACATGTCATATTATTATATTATGCCTATTACTTACTATTTTACATTTTAATTATGATACCTATCTATTGTTGCATTTCATCCTATATACTTAGTACATTCAAACGTACTAACGCAAACTCTTGCCTACATGATATCATCATGTAGGAATCGGAGCCCAAGTTGATCATCCTCCTCCACGTGGCTAGTTTGGTGTCATTCAAGCTAGTTAGTGAGTCCTCCACTTTGGGGACCTTAAGTCTATGATCTCTTGATATGTATTGAGACACTCTTCTTTATGTTCTATTTGACAATGAGGGTGAGACTAGTTGCTTTGTCTTGGCCACCGCTCTTATCTATGTAGTAGAGGTGGTTGTTTGACATGTTTTGTATCTATGATATGAGTTTAACTCTTGCCTTTTGACTATGATATCGTGCAAGCTTTTCTCTTAGACCTTCGCCCCTATTCTTGCTCTTTAATGTTTTACATGTTTCCACAACCAATGATATGTAATGAAAAGTTAAGAGGCTTGTTTAGGGTTCCTTCGAATTCTTTATTCACCGGTCAAGTCTAGGCCCTAGACTTGGATCGTGACAAGCTTGGTATCAGAGCACTAGGTTGATAGATCCTTGGATTCCAACCCACCACGTAGTTTTAGAGTCCTATTCATGGTTGTGAAGCGCTCCATGACTATGAGTAGGAGGTTGTGAGACGTTTTAGGAAATGTTTTCCTTCTTCATATTCTACGTTGTGTTATAAAGTTGTAGTGAGTTGTTCCCCCTAACAATTTGTCTTTGGTATGCTAGATCATGCCAAACACTAGAGGAAGAAGTGCCCAAACTCACGGGAGCAACCTACTAATGGTGAGCACCGAGATGCTCTCACTATGCTTGCCCAAGTGGTGGCCAACCAAGTCAATCAAGGGGCCCAAACCTCTCATGCTACTACCCCGGGAGCTAGGGTAAGAGACTTCATGAGGTTGAATCCTCCGGTATTCTATGGGTAAAAGGTAGATAAAGATCCACAAGAGTTCATTGATGAGATCTACAAAATCTTGGATATCATAGGTGTTGGTCCAAATGAGAAGACGGAGTTGGCAACGTACCAACTCAAAGGGGTAGCTCAAATATGGTATGACCAATGGAAGGGTGAGAAGGGGGTTGGTAATGTGGTGCATTGAAAGGAGTTAAAATTGGCCTTCCTTAGTCGATTTTTCCCTCTTAAGCTTAGGGAAGCTAAGTTGGTGGAGTTTATGAACTCGAAACAAGGTGTTATAAGTGTGAGGGAGTATTCCCTCAAGTTTAATCAACTTTTGAAGTATGCTCCTCATTTGGTGGTCGATCCTAGATCTAGGATGAATAAGTTCGTGATGGGGGTCTCCGACTTGATAAGTGAAGAATGTCGATCCGCCATGCTAATTAGTGACATGGACTTGTCTCGGTTGATGACCTATGCTGAACAAATGGAGGAGGATAAATTGAGAAGGGGGCATGAGGCCAAGAGGGCCCGGTTTGAGGATAAATTCCAAAAGGGTGCTAAATTTCGTCAAGGCCAAGGGTGCTAAATTTCATCAAGGCTAAGGGCCTTCTCATGCTACTAATAGGGGTTTTGCCAATGACTTCACTAGGCCTTAAGGTATTGGTAGGGTGGCTCCTATTGATGTGTGCCCTAAATGTGGAAGGAGCCATGGAGGCCCATGTTTAAAGGCTTCTAATCTATGTTATGAATGTCAGGAGCTTGGTTACAAAAAAATAGATTGTCCAAGAAACTGTGGCAAGAGTCGACATGCAAATGTGGTCCCATTGGGTAGAGATGGTCCTCAAGGTGGTGCCCCAAGGCATAACTGATTTTATACACTACATGGGAGGTAAGGGTTGGTAAGGTTCCCAGTGTTGTTACCGGTATGTTAAAAATCTTTGACTTTGATGTATATTCTTTGATTGATCCGGGTGCCACTCTTTCCCTTGTTACCCTTTTTGTTGCTAAAATGTTCCATGTTCCCCAAGTTGTTGCATGAGTCATATGAAGTGTTTACTCCTATTGGTGCCTCAATTGTTGCTAGGAAAGTTTCTAGAAGTTGTCCTATTTGCATTTTGCATAAGTTGTTACCTTGTGATCTTGTTGAATTAGACATAATATATTTTGATGTCATACTTAGGATGGATCGATTGCATGCCTACTATGCTTCTATTGATTGTAGAACCTGTAGAGTCAAGTTTCAATTCCCTAATGAACCCATCCTTGAGTGGGAAAGTCAAGTTATGGTGGTCAAGAATAGCTTCATTTCATGCATTAAAGCCCATAAGTTGATTTCTAGGGGGTGTTTGTATCATCTTGTGAGGGTTAAAGATATGGAGTCCAAAGTCCCTTCCATTGGGTCGGTTCTGGTTGTAAACGAATTTTTTGATGTTTCCCAAATGATCTTCTCGGTGTCCCTCCAGAAAGGGAGATAGATTTTGGCATAAATCTCCTTCCCGATACTCAACCTAGAGATTCCCCCTTACCGTACGGCCCCGGCGGAGTTGAAGGAGTTAAAGGAATAATTAAAAGATTTGTTGGAGAAGAGATTTATTAGACCTAGTCAATCACCTTGCGGTGCCCCCCATGTTGTTTGTAAAGAAGAAGGATGGGTCACTTAGAATGTGCATTGACTATCGGCAACTCAATAGGGTCACCATCAAGAATAGGTATCCTCTTCTAAGGATTAATGATTTGTTCGACCAATTGCAAGGGTCTAGCTTCTTCTCTAAGATTGATCTTCGGTCCGGGTATCATCAAGTGAGGGTGAAGGAGTATGACATTCCCAAGAGGGTCTAGCTTCTTCTCTAAGATTGATCTTCGGTCCGGGTATCATCAAGTGAGGGTGAAGGGGTATGACATTCCCAAGACGACCTTCCGGACTAGATATAGGCATTATGAGTTTGTTGTGATATCGTTTGGGTTGACTAATACACCGGTCATTTCCATGGACCTAATGAATAGGATTTTCAAAGCTTACCTTGATTCCTTTGTTGTGTCTTCATTGATGATATTTTGATCTACTCACATAGTAGGGAGGAGCATATGGGTCACTTGAGGATTGTGTTGCAAAGATTAAGGGAGGAGAAATTATATGTCAAATATGACAAGTTTGAATTTTGGTTGAAGGAGATTACATTCTTGGGTCATGTGGTATCGGGGATGGTATAAAAGTGGAACTAAGAAAACTGATGTGGTTAGGAATTAGCCTAGATTATTGACCCTGCCGGATATTAGGAGCTTCTTGGGCCTAGCGGGTTATTATAGAAGGTTTGTGAATGAGTTCTCCTCCATTGCTTCCCCTATTTCAAAATTGACTCAAAAGAAGGTTAAGTTTGTGTGGATCGATGAATGTGAGAGGAGCTTCCAAACATTGAATGACAAGCTTGTATCTGCTCCTATATTGTCACTACCGGATGGGCTTGAGGGTTTTGTTGTGTATTATGATTCATCTAGTGTTGGTTAGGGTTGTGTGCTAATGCAAAATGGTAAGATCATAGCTTATGCTTCTAGACAACTCAAGGTACATGAAAGGAATTACACTACCCATGATCTAGAGTTAGCCGCCATTGTGTTTGCATTAAAGATTTGGCGTCATTACTTGTATGAGGTGCATGTTGATGTCTTCACTGATCATAAGAGCCTCCAATATATCTTCATTCAAAGAGATCTCAACTTGAGGCAAAGCAGGTGGCTAGAACTTCTCAAAGATTATGACATGAGTGTGCATTATCATTGGGGTAAGGCAAATATGGTGGCGGATGCTTTGAGTCAGGTGTCCATGGGTAGCCTAGCTCATGTTGATGGTGGTGATAGGGAAATGGCTAGGGAGGTGCATAGATTGGCTAGATTGGGGGTTAGGTTGGAAGAGGTTGGTGATAATAGTGTTGTGGTTATCGATGGGTCTAAGTCTTCTTTAGTTGATGAGGTGATCGCAAAACAAGATCTTGACTCTTCCTTACTTAAATTGAAGGCCTTGGTGAAAAAGGGCAAAGTAGAGGTTTTCTCCTAAGGGGAAGATGGTGCCCTTAGGTACCAAGGTAGGTTGTGTATGCCTTGTGTTGATGGTTTGATGGAGAAGATCCTTGATGAGGCCCATAATTCTTCTTATTCTATTCACCCTGGTTCCACCAAAATGTATAGGGACTTGAGAGATATGTATTGGTGGGGAGGCATGAAGAGGGATATTGCCAAATTCATTTCCGGTTGCCACAGTTGTCAACAAGTCAAAGCCGAACATCAAAGGCCAGGTGGCCTAACCCAAGATATGGAGATTCCCACTTGGAAAAAGGAGGTGATCAATATGGATATTGTGGTTGGGTTGTCCAAGACTAGAAAAGATTTTGATTCCATTTGGGTGGTGGTTGATAGGATGACGAAATCAGCTCACTTTCTACTGGTTAAAACTACATACGGGGCTGAAGATTATGCAAGGTTGTACATCCATGAGTTGGTAAGGTTGCATGGGATTCCTTTTTCCGTCATATCGTATCATGTTTCTCAATTCACTTCACACTTTTGGAGGTCTTTTCAAAAGGGTCTTGGTAAAAAAGTTCACGTTAGTGAGTCTTCCACCCTAAAAATGGATGGCCAAGCCAAAAGGATAATTCAAACCCTTGAAGATATGCTTAGGGCGTGTGTATTGGACTTAAAGGGTAGTTGGGATGACCATCTTCCTTTGATTGAATTTGCCTACAACAATAGCTATCACTCTAGTATCGGTATGGCTCCTTTTGAGGCTCTTTATGGGAAATATTGTAGATCACCGGTCAGTTGGTTTAAGGTTGGAGAGTTGGCCTTATTGGGAATAGATCTGATTATGGATGCTCTTGAAAAGATTAGGATGATTAGGGAAAGGCTAATAATAGTCCAAAGCTATCAAAAATCTTATATTTGTGTGAGATAAAGAGACCTTGAATTCAAAGTGGGTGATTGGGCTTATTTGAAGTTCCTCCACTGAAAGGGGTGTTCCGTTTTTGTAAGAAGGGGAAGTTGAGTCCAAGATATGCTGGTCCTTATGAGGTGATAAAGGGGGTTGGCAAGGTAGCTTATGAGTTGAAGTTGCCTAGTGAAATGAATTTGGTTTATCTAGTGTTTCATGTCTCTATGTTGAGGAAATGTGTTGGTGATCCTAATGCTATTGTGCCTCTTGATGTTATGGGTGTTGTTGAGGATAACTTGACTTATGAGGAGGTTTCGGTTCAGATTTTGCATAGGCAAGTGAAGAGATTGAGGAACAAGGAGGTGGTATCCGTTAAGGTCCTTTGGAGGAAACAACAATCCGAAAGTGCTACTTGGGAGGCCGAAACGGACATGCGAAAATGGTATCCTTATCTTTTCCACTCCACTCAAGCCTAAGGTACCAATTCTAAGACCCCTATGTGATTCAAGTCTTTTGTTCCAGACTCTGTGTCATTCATATGCATTCATGTTTAAGTTGACAAGCTTATGATGATTTTACACTTATGTTTAGATTTTGAAAATGGTGTTTTAAAGGTAATATTGCATTTTAGTTGGGGCTGGTTTGTTTGTGATCATTCTTATCTTGTACGTCTCTTTTATATTCGGGGATGAATGGTCCCAAGGGGGAGATATTGAAACGACCCCAAAAAGTGTCCGAAAATGTGCCTTGGAATGCCTGGAATTTTAAATTCCATATATCTCAAAATCCATTTGCTATTTCAAAAATTCGACTTTATATTCTTGTTCAGGGGGTCAAAATTAGGTGAAAAAGGGTCTAACCCCGATTTAAGAGCGAAAAATTAGCAATTATGAAATTCCAAAGTGCAATTTCCAGTGGGGTTTTTGCGTTGCCCCCGTGACGCGCCCCTATACATTTGGGGTACTGTTTTTTTAGTTCGGTCCAAGACTTTAAGTCTTGGGCCTAAGTTCCCAAATGTTTTTTTACCTGTACTTAGCCAAATTTCACCCTCATATCATCCTAAACATTCCCCAATACTCACTCAAATACTTAGTCATATTTTCACTCCCCAAACTCAAGTCCCAAACCCTCATCCCAAGCTAAGGTTCTCCTTCAAGATTTTTCTTCAAGCTTCAAGTCTCCATCTCCAATCTACACCAAGTTCATCTCTAAACTAAGGTATGTGTTCACCCATGATACCCAAGCCTCCTTTTACTCAAACTGCATGATTTAAAGTTGATTTACAAATGGGTCTGGATTATTATGAAATTCACTGCGCAATATGTTAAAGCTATGTAAAGTTGTGACTATTTTGCCATGTTTAGAGCTATAAATCTTTGATCTATTGTAAGATTTGATAAGGGATTTTGATGTATGTTGCCTGAGAATATTGCAGGGTGATGATTGATTGTTTCACAATGGATTTTCTTGAATGATTTCATTTCTATATTTCATGATTTTATACTAGCTTACACACCTTCTAAGTGTTTAATAAAATGTCCGGATGTGGTTTCTTGAGGAGTTGAAGGTCCAAAGCATGATATATGATATGAATGACTATATGATGATAAAATGAGCTTATGTATATGATATACTCTATATAAAGTGTTGTATTAGACCATACCTGATTCGGGGGGACAAGAGCCCGAGTAACCAAGGTGGGGGTTTGTACTCATCAACCATGTGAGGGGTTTGTACTTCGCCATCGTGTTGATAAGGTATAATTATCATCAACCATGGGAGGATTTTGTATCACACAAACACCAAGGGGTTTGTACCTTGAATAGGTAGCTTGGTCTCTTCTACACATATGATATCCTATACGAGTATGAGTTATTTAAGCATATTTTACTTAAGCAATGTTCCTATATGTCATATTGTTATATTATGCCTATTGCTTACTATTATGCATTTTGATTGTGATGTCTATCTATTGTTGTATTGCATCCTACATATTTAGCACATTCAAACGTATAACACATACTCTTGCCTGCATGATATCACCATGTAGGAACCGGAGCCCAAGTTGATCATCCTCCTCTACGTGGCTAGTTCGGTGCCATTCAAGCTAGTTAGTGAGTCCTCTACTTCGAGGACCTTAGTCTATGCTCTCTTGATATGTATTGAGACACTCTTCTTTATGTTCTATTTCACTATGAGGGTGAGCCCGGTTGCTTTGTCTTGGCCCCCGCTCTTGTCTATGTAGTAGAGGTGGTTGTTGGACATGTTTTATATATATGATATGAGTTTAAATTTCTCCTTTTGACTATGATATTGTGCAAGTTTTTCCCTTAGCCCTCGCCCCTATTCTTGCTCTTTAATACTTTTACATGCTTCCGCAACCAATGATGTGTAATGACAAGTTAGGAGGTTTGTTTGGGGTTCCTTCGGATTCCCCATTCTCTGATCACATCTAGGTCCTAGGCTTGGGTCATGACAACCTTCTATCCTCAAAATAAAAGGCAAGCCAAAAGAACCATTCAAACATTGGAGGACATGTTGAGGGGTTGTGTCTTGGAATTTAAAGGAACTTTGGATGATCATCTACCTCTCATCGAGTTTGCCTACAACAATAGTTTTCACTCAAGAAATTAGATGACACCATTGAAGGCTCTTTTTGGTACGTGATATAGGTTACTGGTTTGAAGTTGGTGAAATAGATTTGATTAGACCTAATTTGGTTATGGATGCCATGGAAAAAGTGAGGCTCAGAAGAGAAAGATTGAAGACCGATCAAAGTAGGCAAATGTCCTACTCTAATGTAAGGAGAAGGGACCTTGAGTTTAGTGTTGGTGATTAGGTTTACTTTATGGTGTCATCCATGAAGGGTGTAGTCTGATTTGGCAAGAAGGGGAAGTTGAGCTCTAAATATGTAGGGACTTATAAAATATTGAGAAGGATTGAAAAGGTGGCATATGAGTTGGAATTGTCGTTGGAGATGAACACAATTCATCCGATGTTCCATATGTCAATGTTGAGGAAGTTCGTACGAGATACAAATTCCATAGTACCATTAGAGGATGTGAGGGTTGAGGAGAATTTAACATATGAAGAGGTTTCGGTTGAGATATTGGATAGATAATTAAAGAGGTTAAGGAACAAAAGTGTATCATCCGTTAAGGTCCTTTGGAGGAACCAACAAGTTGAAAGTGTGACTTGAGAAATGAAAGCGGATATGATGAAACGATATCCTTTTCTTTTCCACTCTACTCAAGCCTAAGGTAATGAGATGATCATGTTTAAGGTGTCAATTTATGTATTTCAGCCCTAAGATGTAGTTGTATGTATTCATGCTCATGGTTAGGAGTGGCAAAATGGATAAGTTATTTGGATATCTATCCAGACTTACCCATTTTAAATGAGTTGGGTACCCAACCCATTTAAGATGGATAAAATATAGGTAAAGCTCATATTTACTTATTTAAAAATGAGTAATTTAATGGATAATATAGGTAAAAGAGACTCATTCATAATATAAATAATTTTTTTATTGGACGAAGTTGGGATGGGTGAGGGTAAGTAAAATTTTTTGAATTTTCTAAAAATTAAATTAACTTTTTATTGGGAGGAAAAAAATTAATTTTTTTAACATTTGGGAGTAGGGGTGTGAATCGGTCGATTTGGTTCGATTTTATAAATTATTGGTTCATTTTATCAATTTTTAATTTTTAAATATGCTAAACCAATAGCAAATCAATAAAATAATTTTTAACGATTTTCGATTTATCGGTTTTAAGTTCTTAACAGTTTGATTTTTGGTTTACCCAATAAGAATGATAATAAGAAATTGTGTTAATAAAAGCAGATGTAGTACGAAAGAGTAAAAACTAAAGATAAAATACTAAAGTGGGTAACTAATCACTTAAGTATGGTGAAGATTAAAATAGGTAAAGTACTGGTATAGTGTACTATTACTGTTAAATTACTAATAATTAGTATTTATAAAGGGATAAAATAGTAAATTATTATACCGATAACCCAATAGTAAAACTCAATATTGAATCAATAACCCAATATTTTTTCTTCAAAACCATTAAAAGTCCAATAATCTAATAACCCAATAACATTTTTATCGCTTCGATTTATCAGTCGATTCGATTTTTGCACACCCCTATTTGGGGTAGGGATGGGGTTGTAAATATATATAGATATATATAATGATATTTTTTGGGGTAGGATGGGGGGATAAGGAGACACTCGGGGGTGGGGACGGGAGTTAGAGGTAAAATAATTTAGATTTTTTTTGAAGAAAATAAATTAATTTTTT
>JAABOM020092082.1:0-28420 GCA_011800125.2 Solanum clarkiae | reverse complement strand
TCTCGTGGATTGTTGACTTAGCACCGATGGACTGGGGGCGTCAGGACTATCCCTATGAGTCATTTCCCTTTCTTCTCCGAAATGACCAGGTCATAAGGGATTGCTATTCATTTATGATATGAAAAGATATGTTTGATAAGGAAATCCTTTTGAAATCACCGGGCTATAAGAAAGGTGGGTACCATATATGAAATGACTAGGTCGTAAGGTATGCTATAAATTACCTTTGGCAAGTTATCTTCTCTAACCGATGAGAGGTCAACATCGGGCAAATTCATGTAATAGCTCGCGTGAGTTTGAAATGTCATTAAAGGTCTCATCCCTATTATATATGAGCACTATTGCATTTCATGCATCATGAATTTCATAGCATCTTGTAATATTATAGTCATTGCTATAAATCTTTTTCTATATTATGTGCCATCGTCATCTGATATTATATGCAGGTTTAGTAGGTCATATACATAGCATCCCACATACTTAGTACATTCAAATGTACTAACGCATACTTTTGCCTACATGATCTCACCATGTAGGGATCAAGGAGTACATTCATCCACCATATGACGTCTAGCTCGGATCCTTGTGATTCACTTGTTGTGGTGAGTCGTATCTTCTAAGGACCAATCAGCATTCCTCTACCTATGATGTTTGTTTTATTATTTACTTGAGAGTGAGCCCCGGGTATGTCTTGGCCCCCGACCTATCTTATGATTAGAGGCATTATTGGACATCTTGTAAACTCCTTTACGATTACATGTTTCAGTGTTGTACTTGGATTCTTGCTTATGGCTGCCTACCGGGTATTGTTGTGAGGATTGGTTATGATTATCATGAGATGATTCTATGTTATGTGGTGAAAGATCCTAAGCGTTGAAATATCTCCATAGCATGAGTCCTACTTACTCGTCCCTTAGTATTTATGTGTTATGTGTTATGTGAATCCATGTTAATCCCTTTCCCTATGATACCCCCATCGCGTGAGTCCTATTCTCTCATCCCGTAGAGTTATGTGTACTAATGTGAATTTGGATACTACGAGGCTTGTTGGGGACTTTCGGGTTCCCATTCGCCATGTCACTCCTAGGCTCTAGGCCTATTTTTCTTATTTTTGGTGAAATTTATTAAATCTTATTATCTCACTTTATTGATCATTATATTACACTTCTAAATGTTCGCAGTGCTTTATATAGTTTGTGTTGAGTCAAGCAATGTTACATAAAAGAAATAGGTGAAATACTTGATAATGCTTTACACTTCATTTTTATTATGATCAGTTATGCCGTTCTCTATAGTTTAAGACTTGAGAGGAACCATAAACTAATGTCTCCTGAAGTTCCATCCTTATTTGCCTTGGGGAAGCTCAATACACATACCGTTGGAATTCTTTTTGATAGACCGCTTGTGTATTTTTATTTATTGATTTGTTATATAGTATATATACTAGTATACTAGGGGAGATGAGTCCGTGCTCAGTACGGGCTCAATCTTAGGATGTAAATTAAGTTTATTGTAATTAATGAAATTTTAGCTGTTTTATATTTTTTTTTTTTGCCAGTTGAATTTAGTTTTCTTTTAAAGCAAATAATAGCAAGTTGTTAACTTTTATCTATATTTATATTACCACAAAATTAGAGAAATCCATGAATACATGTTTTACTCAGATGAGTGAAATAATTTAGAGTTGAATAGTTAGAAGTTAAATAATTAGTTGATTAAAATTTAAATTAAGTAATAAAAGATTCCTAAATATAAATGAAGTAGTTTAACGTTTCCAATTTAATTTTATTGATTTTTTTTCTTTTTAAATTTGTTATGTTATATACTTCTATTAACAAAATATTTGATAGTTAAAATTTATATTAATATTTACATAGAACAGTCCTAAATCAAAAATGAACTCTAAATATAAAGAAATTATAATTCAAAAATGAATCTTGAAATTAAGTAAATAAAAAATTAAATAATAAATTAAGAAAAATGCTAGAATGACAATTTCATTTAAAGAGGAGTATTTTAACAAAATACAAAAAGTTCAAACAAATTTCGAAAAGTCTTTATACTTTTAATATAGTATAGATTAATATAGAATAAATTACTTTTTTTATTTTAATAATATGAAGAGTAATTAATGTAATAAGGGAAAAAGAATATTAAATTGAGATTAAATAGTAAATAAGAATAATTTAATTTATTTGTGTTTCAGCTAATATTTTTTTAAGAACTTGCAAAAAAAATAGCACTCTCCTTATTTATTGGGTGATTGTTGGATTTTGGGTAAGGAAATTTATTATTTTTGTCTTTTTCTAGTGCAGGTTTTTGTCATTTGTTAGTTTTTTATTGGACGAGCCAAATTAAGGATAGCCATGGATAATTTTAAAATATATCCAATTATATGGGCAATTTTTATAATTAAATCAACTTAATTTGTTTTTTATGCTTGGAAAGTACAAATTTGTACAGCCAAAAATTAAACTTGAATACCCAAACTACCCTTATAGCTGTTGGTTAAAATTGAGGACAGATTTGGTACCTTTTAAAAAGAGCTGTTTTTTTTTTGGAAATTTAAGAACTATTTTAAAACATGGCTGTACAATTAACTCATGCAATGCATATATGGAAAATCAAAATTACCCCCAACTCTAGTTGATCAAGGAGTTCAAGTCTCTTTTTTATATAAGTAATAAAGTAATATATTGTTGGCTACACTACCTGTAATGATGCATATTGTTAGTAATAAATAAATCTCTTCAAACAAAAAAAATTAAAACACTTTTAACTTCAAAGAATTTAGGGCCAAACATTTATTTCTTAGAATAAGAAAATAATAGAGAAAAACGAATCAGAAGTTATTGAGGGTTCGAAACCATGTCAACCTTGGATGGAAAAAATATATTGATAGACTAATTTTTATTTTTCTGATAGATCAAGTTCACAGTAACACTAGTACGTGCGAAAAAGAAGAAAATATATTTGCTCTGACTCAGCCAGCGACAATCGGTACTGTTGAGGGGATTTGTCCTAGTTAGTTCAGCCGTACAGATTTAAAAGCTGCCATAACCTTAGCCATTAATATCCAATCATTAATTTACTAGTAACAAAACAATATTCATCCATTTCAATTGGTTGATCTTATTTTTCTTTTTAATCAATATAAACAGAATACTTTTTTTTTTTTGATAATTTTTAAATTCTAATTAGTCATTTATATGTTTAAGATTACAAGATTGAAGAACGTTTTTATACATTTCAAATACCTTTAACTTAGGATCACAATCCAAAACTCTTCTTTATTTTCTTAATTCTGTGCGAAATTAAGAGGAGACAAACAAATAAAAACGAAGTAAATTGTCCTTGTTATACATTTGCTTCATGTGTTGTTTACTTTTTCATAATATGATTGATACAACATTGTGTCTCTCCCCCATTGAGGCACAACTATGAGGATGGCATCGAAGTGGAGAAGCAAAAGAAGAGTCTCCACCATATTTCGCCTGATTTGCATCAGTACCATTTGTATCAGGCGAGACTTAGTGAGAGGGAGGGGATGAGAAAGGGAGAAAGGAGAGAGACATGAGTAAGAGTTTGAGTTACTCCATTTGTTTACTTTTAAATCAAATATACTTATTAAGAAAATAATTATTAATAGAGTAAATTTATCATTTTACCCTTATTAATCGATAGGATCCCGTAACTCAATGAAAATAAATCAAGATATGATAAGGAAAAAACTATCCTATCTTGATTTGTCAAAATAACAAGTAAAAGAAAAAGTGAAGATCAAATAAGTGAATAGAGGGAGTATATATTTTCATATGCATGCATAAACCTATTGCTTCAAGGAGGAATTTTTTCTATCTATTAGTCTCATAGGATATGTCACGATCCAAAATCGGATCGCAACTAAAGGAGGAAAAGTAAAATAGAATAACCACAACATTTAGATTCAAAATTCAAAACCTGAAGTCATGAGTGCAAGAGCTTCAAAATAGAGCAAAAGAATAAATACAAAGTCTGGAACAAAGGTACAACTAGGAAAGACTATCAATAGTACAATGGAGACTCGCTAGCTAAGGCTCGCTGTAATTTGGAGAAATGAAGGAGAACTATGTCAGGATAAGATCAATTACCACGTGGGAGTCCATGTGCTCGATCTGCAAAGAGGTAGTATAGTAGAGTTGAGTACACCGAAGTGTACCTAGTAGATTCAACTGATTAGGTAAAAGAAATCAGATAAACATGTAATAACTAAGAACCTTTCAATTGCAATGAAGAGGTTACTACATAATATGTACATAATAACTGATAAAGAGATCAAGTATAATTATGATACAGTGCAATTGAAATAAATGAATGCAATGTATGGGGGTGAAATCATGAATACCGCACAACCGATGAAGACATCTACCAAGCTAAGACTGCCAAGTAGAACTCATGGAGCTCTCGCAGATCGTATACAGAAATCTCTTAACCTTGCCACCTATCTATGGTCAAGGGGTTTTAAAAAGTGGTACAATCTCAACCTTGCTACTTATCAGTGGTCAAGGAGTTTTAGAAAGGCATTACAATATCTCAACCTTGCCACCTGCTTGTGTTCAAGGAGCGTTACCAATGCAATATGGAATGAATGCATATCAATGCCACAACTCAATATATATGTAACGACCTGACCCAACACTGTGAAGTATTGTCCGCTCTTGTTCCTAGAACATCACGAATTTATTCCTTTGAGCTTACTCCAAAAGGTGCCTCACAGTATATAGACCAGACCTTTACTTATATACCCAATATCTCTCTTCTGTATTGCCGATGTGGGACTTCTCATCTCAAGATGGGTTGTCACATACACCCTCTCTATGGACTCAACGTCCTCACTGAGGTTTTCCCCACTGTATGAGATTCATCTAGACTCAGCACTGAGGTTTGCCCCGCCTCATCGAAATATGCCTAAAGTCAGTTGAACTTTGACCCATATCGATAAGGCTGACACAAGAGTGGATCTGATACCACCTGTAATGACTTGGCCCAACACTGTGAAGTATTGTCCGCTCTTGGGCCTAGCCTATCACGGATTTGTCTCTTTGGGCTCACCCCAAAAGGCGCCTCACAGCATATAGAGTAGTCCTCTACTTAAATATCGAGCATCTCTCTTACATTTTGCCGATGTGGAACTTCTCATCTCAAGATGGGTTGTTACAATATATGACAAAAATATAATAAGATAACGAATAAATAATAATCACAGAATCGAAAAAGACATGCCAAATGTCACAACTGGTACCTTAAGCCATTAACATGTTTCAAATCACCACACTTTGATCAACAACCAGATATATCGATAATACCAAACTTCTCAAGTCCCAAAATATGCACATAGTCCTAAAAAGTATCTCAAATATCATCAATAACCATAATATTTTTCGAATGATATCACAAGTCTCATATTACCACAATAAGACCCAAACATATCTTGAATCTCAAGGACAAATCTCAACTTAACAAATCACAATTTACTCACATTCCAATACAACTGATTTTACATTTTGACCCAAATATTATTATACCATCCAATTACTCATGAACCAATTTTAGTCTTACAATTATTACATAAAAAATCCAATAACTCAAATCCAGTCCCAAAAGGATTAGCCGCACCTATCTCGATGTCGAAACCACACTCCAACAAAGCTTTCAAATACTCCAAGTCTAAAAAATGAACTATCAAGAATAGATATTATACGTTAAAAGATGAATTTTGATACCCATATTGGCACGAATTGAATCAAATGGCAAAATAGTCAAAATCAGAGATAAAATATTTGATGTTCACGAATCTAAAAATAAACTAGAATTATGATTCTACATGAGAAAAGGAGTTTGTGGGTGAAAATTCCACTGAAATTGAGCTCAAATAGGAGAAATCAACAATTAAAATTTTCAAAACATAGACATAAAAAACCCAATTTTTAATGTTCAAAATCAAGAAATTCAAGACAAAATCAAGAGAAAAGTAATGAAAATTATCAGGTTTGAAGATAAAAACACTTGCCCAAAAGTTTCCCACGAAAATTCTCTTCAAAAATCACCCAGGAAACTTGAGAATTTTAAAAATAGGTGAAAATGGTGTTTTCGCGATATTAAATCGATCAAGCACGAATTCTACTCTGCGAACATGAAAATAGGATCCACGAACACGGAGTTCAAGGGCTGGCATACCTCTGTAAATGCAAATGTGGGGTCCACAAACGTTAAGGTCCCACAGAAACACAGTACACAAACATGGAATGGTTCCGCGGACGTGGGGGTCTTAGCACATTGGCCTCCATGAATGTGGGTCCCAATCTCGCAAATATGGAGAAAAATGGGAGATGCACCAGATATCAGCAATTTAGCTATGAAAAATTCTCAGAATGGAGCCTCAAAGTTCGTTCAAAACTCGATATGCACAAATCTAACATGTAACCCTACCAAAAATGACATTTTGAACTCAATAGAACTATCAAAATTTTAATTTCGAGGTCTCAGAAACGCCCCAAAATGTGCTTCAGAAATGTCTATAATTGTAATTTTCATATATCTCAAAATTCTTGCGTGATATCGAAAATTTGCCTTCATATTCTCGATCAGAGAGAAAAATTGAACGTGAAATAGGTAGAAATCGAATTTTAGAGGACCCATAGAGAAAAATAAATTTTGCTAATTTATGATTTTCAGAGAGCTTCTGCACCTTGCCCGCGACACGCTAGGGGCACGGAGCAATACAAAAGTGGCCTACGCGATGAGTTCGTGTCGCACCAAGGACGCGGACCAATGTAAGTTTTTCCTTGATTTTTCTATCTCGGCCAAGGACATTGAGATCATAGCCTCATGCGCACTTATGTGTAAAAACACCTATACTTAGCCATTTTTCAACTCTACATCACTCAAAACCCTCATAAAAACCTCTCCAAGACTTAACCAAATATCTCATTCAAATTTCAAGGATTTCAAGCTTAATTTTGGGTCTCAAGGATTCTCTTCAAGCTCTAAGTTCTCTTCAAGCTTATCTCAACAAAATTCAAGTTTGAGGTATGTGGGTTTCATCTATTGGGTCTTTTCACCCATAGAGCTCAATCTTCATTTTTATGAAAATTACATATTTTCAAGTTGTATTATCTATGGGTATCTCTTATTATGGATTATGAATATAAATTATGTTGGATTTTATGAAATGTTGATTTATTATGCATAACTATCCATTTCAAACATATACCATGAATTAAGTTTGTCTAATGAGTCTATGCATATTTTGAGCTATGAAACTATGATCTATTATGATATTTGATGATCGAATTCAGGGTACCCTACATGGGGGTTTTACTACATGTTGGTGGGTTGATTTACATTAAATTTGATCATCTTATTTTACTCTCGAATTGCATGATTTTAAACTAGTATCATGAACCCACCAAGTGTTTCATAAAATAACAAGTCAAGAATTCGCAAGTTATTGATGATCTAAGTCAAGTTACTATATGGTGATTAAGGGCTTTAAATTATGCATTGAATTCATGAAAAGTATCTATGATGTTACAAATATCAAGTTAAGCGCTATTTCAAGATTTTTACCTCTTGTGAGCCATTCATGTTTAAGCAAGGGTTCATGTATGACTATGATCTACTCTCATGTTTCAAGTTAGGCTAACCATTAGAGGTCAAGCATGTTTAAGACCTACTCATGACATGTTTCCATGTCTCTTACAAGTTATTAAAGTTATGATTATTTTAAATATTCTGTGGGATTAGACTTAGCACCGATGGATTGGATGTCGGCTTCTAGGGTCCATACTCCTTTCCTCAAATTATGTTCCAATATAGGATTATATTTTATCCTTGCTATACTAGTGGATCCATTTATTGCATATTATCATGAAATCTACCCCAAAATGGGACAGGTTCTCGTATGGGAGGTTACTTCTCCGAAATGGGACAGGCTCCCATAAGATGAAGTATGGTTTACCTTGAAAAATAAACCATCTCTTTACCAATGAGGGGTAATCACCAGGATTCCAAGTTATAGCTCACTTGGTCTTACTTTTGTCGGTTAGGATCTCTTCTCACACATGTGTTATGTTCTACGGATCATGCATACCATCTTGATACTACACTTATCTATTGCTTATCATTATGCATTTTGACTATATTGGCATATGTCTTGTTGCATTGCATCCTACATTAGTATATTGAAACATACTAACGCATACTCTATGCCTACATGATATTACCATATAGGGATCGGAGCACTATTTGATCATCCTCCACATGGCTAGAACGATTCTTTGAAGCATGCTTTGGTGAATCCTCAAAGTTTGAGGACATTATCTTGATTACTCTTGCTATTTTGAGACTTTTGTATATTGAACATTTGTTACTATGAAGATGAGTCCGAAAAGTGTCTTGGCCCCGCTCCATTCCATGTTAAAGGTGTTGTTAGATCTTATGATGTGCTCTTATGCTTTAATGATTATCAAAGACTTCCCTTAGTCCCGCTTCCCTTTTATTTATATCTCTTTTTGTTGTTTCCTTTGCTTCCATGACCAAGGATGTGTGATTGATATGCTAAGTGTCTTGCTTAGGTTCCCATTCTTCATGTCTTGTCTAGGCCCTAGGCTTGGGTTGTAACAAACTTGGTATCGGAGCACTAGGATGTTTATAGTCCTTGGAGTCCAACACACCGCATCAATTGGAGTCTTATTCATAGTTGTGAAGCGCGCTACAACTATGAATGGGAAGCTATGAGGCGCTTTAGGAAATTTTTTACTTCTTCATGATTTTATCATCTGATAGAGTCAAGTCCTCCTAAGACTAGTTCCAGATTCTTAACTGTTGCTTTTTAGAATATGTCTCAAGCTACTCAAAATGGTGGGCAAGGCGGTGACCATCTCTCACTTAGAGGTCAATTTCCCAACAGTGATATGTCAAATGTTGATATTTATAATGCTCTATGAATATTAGCCACGGTTGTAACTGCTCAACTCAATCAACAAGTGGGTGCTCTTGAGACTTCAAGGGATAAGAGAAGGGAGAGTGAGGCTAAGAGGTTCCGAGTTGGTGATGCCTCATCTTCTACTAATCTACCAGTTCCCAAGTACAAGAAGGAGAGGATACCTTCTTTCACTTACCAAGGGTGGCAAGAAACATCAAGGGAGGTGTTTGGCGGAAGTTGAGGGTCGTTTCAAGTGTGGCGGTATTGGGCATAATATGAGAGATTGCCCGGTGGCCTCAAAGGAAGGGAAGAGAGGGGCCAAATTGAAGGTGGCAATGGTGGAAGGACTCACCATAGGTGCCCAAAATGTAGGAGAAACCATAGTGGCACCTGCTGGAACACGGCTGCATGCTATCAGTGTGGCAAGATGGGCCAAAAGATTATTGATTGCCCATATTCTCAAAGAAAAGGCAAGAGTGTTGGTGTTCAAGCTTCTCCCCTGTGCTATAAAGTGTGAAAAGTACCATCCAGGAGATTGTTTGGCTGGTCCGAGTGCGTGTTTTGAGTATGGCAAAAAGGATCATGAGTCAAGACATTGTCCATTGGTTACTATGGATTATGAGGATGACCATTGACGTTCTCAATCATACCCCTCTATGGTTACTAGAATTGAAGTAATACTTCACAGGTATGTTACAGATTTTTTATTTTGATGTATATGCATTGATAAATCGGATGCCACTCCTTCTTTTATTACTCTTTTTGTTGCCAAAAAGCTTCATGTTAGTCCCGAATTATTTTATGAACCTTATGAAGTGTTAGCCCCCTTTGGTGAGTGTATTGTTGCTAAATGAGTCCATAGAAATTGCCTCGTGTTCATATTGCACAAAGTCTTGCCATGTGATTTTGTCGAACTTAATATGGTGGATTTTGATATCATTTTTGGGAGGGATTGGTTGCATGCATATTATGCATCTATTGATTGTACAACTCATGGGATTAAATTCGAATTCCCTAATGAGCCCGTCCTTGATTGGGAAAGTCGTGATGTGGTGGTCAAGAGTAGATTCATTTCTTGTCTTAAAGCCCAAAAGTTGATTTCTACGGGTTGGCTCTATCATCTTGTGAAAGTTAGGGATGTTGAGTCCAAAGTCCTTCCTATTGAGTCAGTTCCAATGGCTCTATCATCTTGTGAGAGTTAGGGATGTTGAGTCCGAAGTCCTTCCTATTGAGTCGGTTCTGATGGTTAATGAGTTTCTTGATGTCTTTTCCGATGAGCTTCCCTGTGTTCCTACCAAAAGGAAAATAGATTTTGGTATGGACCTTCTTCTTGATACACAACCTATTTCTATTCCTCCTTACCATATGGCCCCAGCAGAATTGAAGAAGTTAAAAGGATCAATGGAGAGATTTGTTAGAAAAAGGTTTTATAAGGCTTATTAAATCACCTTGGGGTATACTAGTGTTATTTGTGAAGAAAAAGGATGGTTCTCTTAGAATATGCATTGATTCCTAACAACCTAATAGTGTCACTATAAAGAATAAGTACCCTCTACCAAGGATTGATGACCTTTTTGATCAACTTCAAGGGGCTAGCCACTTCTCTAAGATTGATCTTCAGTCCGAATATCATCAAGTGAAAGTGAGGGAGTATGATATTCCTAAGTCGATTTTCTTTACTAGGTATAGACACTTTGAGTTTGTGGTATGTCATTTGAGTTGACTAATACACTAACTATATTTATGAATCTCATGAATAGGATCTTTAAACCCTACCTTAACATGTTCATGCTGGTCTTTGTTGATGATATCTTGATTTATTCCCATAGCAAGGAAGAGCATGTGAATCACTTGAGAGTGGTGTTGCAAATCTTGAGGGAGGAGAATTTGTATGCTAAATATGAAAATGTGAGTTTTAGTTGAAAGAGGTTGCTTTTCTAGGGCATGTGGTGTCGGGTGATGGTATTAAGGTGGATCCTAAGAAGATGGAGGTGACTAGAAATTAGCCTAGACCTTTGACTCCATCAGATATTAGGAGTTTCTTGGGTTTGGTAGGTTATTACCGGAGGTTTGTAAAGGAGTTCTCTTCAATTGTTTTCCCTATGACAAAGTTAACCGAAAAGAAGGTGAAATTCATGTGGACCGATGAATGTGAAAAGAGTTTCCAAACCTTGAAAGATAAGCTTATCTCCGCTCCTATCTTGGCTCTACCAGAAGGGTTGGAAGGATTTGTTGTATATTGTGATGCCTCAAAAATAGGCTTGGGGTGTGTTTTGATGCAAAATGGTAAGGTGATAGCATATGCCTCTAGTCAACTTAAGGTGCATCAGAAGAATTATCCCACCTATGAACTTGAATTGGTAGCCGTGGTATTTGCTTTGAAAAATTTGTGTCACTACTTGTATCGGGTTCATGTTGATGTGTTTACCGACCACAAGAGTCTTCAATATGTGTTCACCCAAAAAGATCTTAACTTAAGACAAAGAAGGTGGTTAGAGCTTCTTAAAGATTATGATATGAGTGTGCATTATCACCCTGACAAAGCTAATGTTATGTCCAATGCTCTAAGTAGGGTGACCATGGGTGTTTAGCACATGTTGAGGATGGAGGCAAGGAGGTGTCGAGAGAGGTTCACCGATTGACTAGATTGGGGGTTAGGGTGAATGAAGTTGATAATGGTAGTATAGTGGTTGTTGATGGTTCTAAATCTTCTTTGTTTGAGGAGATAAAGGCAAACAAGATCTTTACCCTGCATTGTTAGAGTTGAAGGCCTTGGTGAAAGATGATAAAATGGAGGTTTTCTCTCAAGGGGAAGATAGTACTCTTAGGTACCAAGGTAGATTGCTTCTGCCTAATGCTGATGAATCGAGGGAGTTGATTGTGAAAGAGGCTCATGAATCATCCTATTTTATTCCTTCTGATTCCATGAGAGTAGGAAGAGACTATGGGAAGATACCTCGGTGAGATGGGTGAGATGGCTTTGATTGCACCGGATTGGGTTATGGAAGTTTTGGAGAAGGTAAGGTTGATAAGGGGAAAAATTGAAGACGACTCAAAGTGGGAAAAAGTCATATTACAATGTGAGAAGAAGAGACCTTAAGTTTAAGGTTGGTGATTGGGTTTACTTGAAGGTTTTACCCATAAAGGGTGTGGTCCGAGTTTGCAAGGAAGGAAAAATTGAGCCCAAGATATGTGGGTCCTTATAGAGTTTTGAGGAGAATTGGTAAGGTGTACTATGGATTGGATTTTCCTATGGATATGAATATGGTTCATCCGGTCTTCCATGTATCTAGGTTGAGGAGATGTGTTGGTGATCCAAGTGTTATAGTGCCCTTAGAGGTTTTGGGTGTTGTAGAAGATAATTTGACTTATGAGGAGGTCCCGGTGGAGATTTCTGATAAATAGTGAAGAGGTTGAGAAACAAGGATGTAGCTCCCATCAAGATTTTTTGGAGGAATCAACATGTCAAAAGCATCACTTGGAGAGCCGGAGTGGACATGAAGAAGTGATATCCGTACCTCTTTCACTCTATTCAAGCTTAAGATAGTAAATTAAGTCCTATCTATGATTTCATGCCTTAAGTTTCAGCCCTTACGTCATTTTGCATTCATTCATGTTCATGGTAATAAGTTTATGGTGATTTTTTACACTCATGTTGGGACTTTTTGAAAATGATGTTTAAATGTGTTTGTTGTATTCATGTTGGGTTGAAATCTTCATGATTACTTCTCTTATGCATGATTTTTTGACATTCGGGGATAAATATTCCCAAGGAGGAGATATTGAAATGCCCCAAAATATGCTTTGAAAATGCACATAGTTGAAATTTCTATATATCTCAAAATCCATCTGTGATATCAAAAATGCGACTTCATATTCTCGATTAGGAGGCGAAATTGAGTGGCAAATGGATATAACTCAGATATTAGAGGACCTATAGTGAAAAATAAATTTCACTCATTTACGATTTTCAGAGAGCATCTGCGCCCTGGCCGCGACTCGCCAGGGGTACGGAGCAGTACAAAAGTGGCCTATGCAATAGGTCTACTTCGCGCCAAGGATGTGGACCAGTATAAATTTTTCTTTGGTTTGTCTATCTCGGCCAAGGGCATTGGGGTCATAGCCTCATGCCCGCTTATGCGTGAAAACACCTATACTTAGCTATTTTTAACTCTATATCACTCAAAACCCTCCTGAAAATCTCTCCAAGACTTAACCAAATATCTCATTCTAATTTCAAGGATTTCAAACTTAACTTTGGGACTCAAGGATTCTCTTCTCTTCAAGATTATCTCAAGAAAATCCAAGTTTGAGGTATGTGGGTTTCATCCATTGGGTCCTTTCACCCATAGAATCCAATCTTCATTTTTATGAAAATTACATATTTTCAAGTTGTATTATCTATGAGTATCTCTTATTATGGATTATGAATATAAATTATGTTAGGGTTTTATGAAATGTTGATTGATTATACATAACTATTCATTTAAAGCTTATACCATGAATTAATTTTGTCTAATAAGACTATGCATATTTTGAGCTATGAAACTATGATTTATTATGAGATTTGATGATTAAATTCAAGCTACCTGGGTTTTACTACATGTTGGTGGGTTGATTTACATTAAGTTTTCTTATCTTGTTTCACTCTCGAATTGCATGATTTTGAACTAGTATCATGAACCCACCAAGTGTTTGATAAAATGTCAAGTCAAGCATTCTTAAGTTATTGATGATTTATTTCATGATTTACAAGTCTAGTGACTATATGATGATTAAAGGCTTTAAATTATGTGTTGAATTCATGAAAAGTATCTCTGATGTTACAAGCATCAAGTTAAGCCCTATTTCAAGATTTTTACCTCTTGTAGGCCATTCATGTTTAATCAAGGGTTCATATAAGATTATGATCTACTCTTATGTTTCAAGTTATGCTCATCATTAGAGGTCAAGCATGTTTAAGAGATGTTCATGTCATATTTTCATGTTTCTTACAAGTTAGTAAAGTTATGATTATTTCAAATATTCTGTGGGATTAGACTTAGCATCAATGGATTGGATGTTGGCGTGGACTATCTTCAAGGGTCCATACTCTTTTCCTCAAACTATGTGCTAATGTAGGATTATATTTTACCCTTCCTATACTAGTGGATCTATTTAGTGCACGTTATCATGAAATCCACCCCGAAATGGGATGGGTTCCTGTTAGGGGGGTTACTTCTTTGAAATAGGATGGGCTCCAGTAAGATAAAGTATGGTTTACCTTGGCAAGTAAACCACCTCTTTACCGATGATGGGTAATTATCAGGATTTCAAGTTGTAGCTTGCTTGGTCTTACTTTTGTCTATTAGCATCTCTTCCTACACATGTATTATGTTTTACGGAAGTTGATTGATTTACAAGCATGTTTTACTTCAAGCATTGATCATGCATGCCATATTGAGACTACACTTATCTATTGCTTATTATTATTCAATTTGACTATATTGGTTTATATCTTGTTGCATTGCATCCTACATAGTTAGTACATTAAAATATACTAGTGCATACTCTATGCCTACATGATATTACCATGTAGGGATCAGAGAACTATTTGATCATCCTCCACGTGGCTAGTACGATCCTTTGAAGCAAGCTTTGGTGAGTCTTCAAGTCTGAGAAAACTATCTTGATTAGTCTTGCTATTTTGAGACTTCTTTATGTTAAACATTTATTACTAAGAGGGTGAGCCCGAAAGTGTCTTGGGCTCTACTCCATTCCATGTTAGAGATGTTGTTGGATATTATAATGTATTCATGCTTGAGTTTAACTCTTTTATGCTTTAATCATTATCAAAGACTTCTCTTAGTCCCGCTCTCCTTTTATATATATCTCTTGTTGTTGTTTACTTTGCTTCCACGACCAAGGATATGTAATTGATATGCTAAGAGGCTTGCTTGGGTCCCTTTGGGTTTCCATTCATCGTGTCACGTCTAGGCCCTAGGCTTGGGTCATGACAGTCTCTTTGACCCGATATCTGATAAAGCTCGTTAAAACTCAAAATACCCAAACTGCCTTCAAAAACTCCAAAACTGAAAATGAGACCATTTCTAGTGTTAGTTTCACTATCTGGAACCACTGGAACTGTCAGAATTTTGATTAGAGCTTCTCGAGTCCGAATGTTGACCAAACTCAAAATATGATCCTAAATCAACTAAAAATATAACTTTGGGTCCAAATTCTCTATTTAATCCGAAGCGGGCATAATAAAGCAATATCCTTATCTCTTCTATTCTACTCAAGCCTAAGGAAATACGTTAATCCTATCTATGGTGTGAAGTCATGTATTTTATCCCTTCTATGTTATAATGCATGCATACATACCCATAATAACATGTTGTGATAATGTTTGATGCATAAGTTTGAGATTTCATCGAAATGATGTTTAAATTGCATTGATGCATTTATGTTAGTGCTGAAATTTGTCTTATTACTCCTTTCAAGCATGTTTACATCATATTCGCGGACGAATGTTCCCAAGGGGGAGATATTGTAGCGCCCTAGATATTGAGCTAAGACTCGAGTCATTCTTTGTACACGTATAGGCAGGCTCAACTTGATGATTTCTAAAGTGGTGGGATCAATATCTAAGTATTCAAAGTAGATTACAGGTAGTTAGGGGTCATAACACATCTCTTACATCGAGCTAAGATTAGAGGATTTCAATCGGCTATATTTTTGTATGAATTCATTGAAGGGTCAACTTCAAATGGTCGTATCATTTAGCACATAATCAATTAGGTGATCCACTATCTACCAAGCTATATGTATTTGAATTAGATTTTCAATACATCTGATTTCACCTTATTCCGAGTTTGGAGTAAGAATTTATAACCATGTTACTGAAATTTGTTTGGGTTGTCAAAAAAATGCGACAACTAGTTTGACCGTCAAATGCATTCGGCGTACTGCCGAATTAGTCGCTAAATCTCTCCAAAAAGTTTCAAAAACTATCAAAAAGGACGTTCTAAAGGTCCCATTTGGTGTACCGCTGAATAGTTCTGCGATAGGTCCTCTAAACCGTTGATTTCGCTGCTGGGACATTTTAAAATATTCTTTTCTTTTACTTTTGATGATATTTTTATTTTTTAAAAAGACGTTTTTGACCTATTTAACCCATATATACCTTTCAAAGCATATTTTCATGTCCTAATAGACTTCCCCTTCACTCATTTCAACTCTCTCTCCCAAGGAATTAAGAAGACCAAAATTCTCCATTGAAGAACAAGCTTCAATTTCTTCTGAGCTTTTCATCAAATCCAAGATTCTCTTCAACTTTCTCCTCTATTTTGCTTTAAGGTTTGTGGATTTGATTCTTAATTTCCTTTCAACTAAAAAGTCCTCTTCGAAAATTAAATTTTGAATTATGAATTTTCATTCTTTGATTTATGGGTAATTGTATATTAATTGATATTTGCTTGCATTATGGCTATTCATTCATTTTTATGATTATTTATGGATATTTGTCAATGTTTTATATGATTTAATTTAAGCATTATAAATTTGCATGATTTAACTTAATCTACACTTTCAAACTTGAAACTCTCTTATGGGTTAATATGATTTTGATCCTATATTGCAAGATTGATTATTTTAAGCTTACTTATGATTCAAGTACATGATTTTAAGATTATTATACCAACACTAAATATGAACTAAGTTGATTTATGAATTTAAGATATTGACCTTTATAACATGAACTTGAGTACATGACTTTGAACTAGGACAAGAATTGTAAGTTTGAATTGATATTGGATGACTCAAGAGCCATATTGAATCATTATGAATCTTAGTAATGAGCTATTTTAAGTACACGTTGAATATGCTTTGATAATCTAAGACCTTCCAAATTAAGTTATGTTTTGATTATTTCGATTATGCATTGTCCATCTCTGTGGAATTTTGACTTAGCACCGAATGAGTTGGTAGTGAAGCTCAACCTAAGAGGTCTTACATAAAGCGTCTAATCTCATAACTACATGTCATGGTAGGATATGTTTATTATGTCTTTTTAGGCCTTCCTATCAGTGGATTCATCTAGTATTTCCATTTTTGGAATTTACCTTGGCAAGAAGGCTCACTCTTTGACCATTGTATAGTATAATATCGGTATTCCATATTATAACTCATATGGTTTTGTCGTTTATGGTGTTAGTCCAATACCTATTTTCTTATGTGCTTCTTTTGTATTACTCAAGTTTATGCTTTATTTTCAAAATGATTATATTGTTAAGGCTTCGAAATTGGGCATATCTAGTACATATTCTTTGTTATTTTATTTACTTGTTGCATTGCATATCTCCATACATAGTACATTCCAAAGTGCGAATCACATTTTGCCGACATACTTATAATCATGTAGGGACAAGTGATTTATCTTATCCTCTATCTCGTGGCTAGATTGATCATGAAGACTTTGAGTTTTTGGTGAGTTCCGATCCACTAGGAATGAAGCCCTTATCTTCTAGCTTTACTTTTGATATTTTAGACACATTATGTATTTTCTTTTACGACTTTGTATTAAGGGGTCCAGACTTGCATTTTTGGCTTTGTTTATTATATTTTCATTAGAGGTATGTTTGGACTACTAATTTACTTTGATTACATCTTGAACTATTAACTTGAGCTTTCACTTTTAGCTATGATTTGTCCCTTAGTCTCATTCCCTATTTTATATTATCATTCGTCTATCTTATTCATTATTTGAACTTAGGAAGTGTATATATGATCTAAGAGGCTTGTTTGGGGACCTTTGAGTTCTCATTCGCCTTGTCACACGTAGGTCCTAGGTTCGGATAGTGACACTCTCATTCTCGGTGGGTAAGATCATAATGGCATATTGAGACAACTAATGAAATTGGGCCTCGTACTCTTAGACCGTCATATCACCTTGCTCCAATTTTGTAAACTAATCTTGAAGGCGATCCTTGATTTGGGGGGATGTACCTAGCTAGGAAAGCCTCAAGAAACTTTGTCCATGATAGTGAAGGCGATTCGGCTGATCTAGTCTGTAGTTAGGAGCATCATCGTTGCCTAACTGGCCCGTCAAACTGGTAGGCAATGAAGTTGGTCCCTCCAAACTCTACAAGGCCTAAACACTGAAGCTTCTCTCGGTAGGTAGTCAGAAACTCCATGGCATCCTCACTGGTAGCTCCAAAAAATGTCGGGGTGATAATATATGTAATATCTCCAACATCTTCTGCTCATATAGTGACATGACATCCTCTGAGGCTGTTGGCTGGGGTGCAAGAGGTGGTGGGAGTGGTTGATCCCTAAGAACCGGTGGGGTAGCCTGGTCCTGTTGCGCTAGCATGTTAGGAATTGGGGTCGAGGCCTATTATATGCCCTCTAAGGATGTCAGAAGACAAAGAATAGCCACCTGTATGGATGGAGACATGGCTAGTGCTGCTGGGGGCTATGCTAGGGTGGCCTCTCTGGCTATGGACGAATAGGGGAGTTCTGGTGCCCCTCTGCGTGCTCTGGGGGTTTATCTCTATCAGGTGTTGGTGATGCACTACGTGGTCAACCTCTTGGGGCTATAACCTACGAAAGGGTGCAACAAGTGACCTTTCAGTAAACTAATAAGACACATGCTACACGAAATGTTTCAACATAGAGAATATTTCCTAAACAACATCACGTATCTTTTCGAGAATCCGTCACGGACATCTCCGCATCGATCAGTAGGGTCCACTAGACGTTAGCTCTATACGAGTGAGACTAATAATTCTCGAGCTCTGCTACCAACTCATCACGAATCGATTTTTCATGTCGTGATGGTGTCTATCATAACCCACTGATAGGTAAGTCAATCCATAACTCAAAATTGTAAGTAATAGGTATTAGAGGGACCGAGTCTAAAAATACAACAACGATATAGAATAAAAGTGGTGACTTGTGATTGTCAAAATTATGATTGTGGAACCTGTTTGTAATGTGCATTATAAACTGTTGAGTTGGTGTATGCTGTAGTTATGGAGGTTCAGTTAGGATGAAAGAAGTATATGTATTCTATATGACTTTCTTAATTTTGTTAGTTGACTTACTAGGTACTGTGTTATTTTGATATTCAACCCTTGCTTCTATACTTGTTTAGCTTGTGAGCTCGGTTCTTCTTATTTTTTGTATTCCATTATTGGACCGAGCTTCTGGATAACTTAGAAGGTCGCGACTTATCTTTTCAGCGAATGCTCAAGGCTCCTTTTATTTTGTGTTTTGTTTTATTTGAAGACTTAGACATTGAGACTTTATTAATTCTTCTCAGTTCAGTTAAAATTGAAGTGCCTTGTACATGTGACAACAGGTCTTTGGGTTAGTTTTAGAATTATAACTTCTGCCTTAACTTTTCCTTCATTTGAACTATATCATTGATTAGGCTAACTTATCTTGATGAGTTACATAGATACCATCACACCCGAGTCCGAACGTGCTAAAGTAATTTTTGATTTTTTTTTTTTTTTACAACATGATCATCAAGTCATGCACATATTTCCAACAATGTGAAAACAAACCAAAAAAATTAAAAATTTCATGGAAGTTTATACATTGCATCTTTTTATGAATATCTATCTTTAGAACCAACATTCATATCTATACATTTTGTAAAATTAATATATAATTAGTTAATTTTTTTAATTTTATCTTTATAATTATTTTTTTAAAAAGTGTAAAAAATATTATATATTCCAACAAAAAAATTAATGGATAAAATATTAAGATTATCTTTCTTATTTGTAATTTTTTAAAAAATGTGTAAAGAAAGAAAATGGACAATTAATATGAGACAAAGAAAGTATAAATTTTAAGAATGCTTTTGTTTCTCTAGAACATAGCATAAATTGAAATGGATAGAATAATTATTTTAGTCATATATTAGGGGCCAATGGGATTAACACTACACATGCTGCTTCATCACACACAGCTACCCTTCTATCCAGCATATAAATATATCTTTGGTTCAGTCTCACTTTAACTCTCAACAAGCTACACTGTTTCTTTCCTTTTTCCTCTTTTTCCACTGAACAACTTTGTTCCTAAAGAGAGAAAAAAGAATGAATACTCTTATGAGTAGACCATATTATGCTTATTCAAAGATGTGGATGGAAGACCCTGAAGAGGTGCAACATAGAAGAGCACAATTCTTGATTCACAAGTCCCTACAGAAATCAGATTCCATGGGATCTCAGAGAATATTGTTGAAAGTCAAAGTGTGTAAGTTGAAGATTAAGATTGGAAGGAAATTAAAGAGGATGAGGAAAAGCATATTCTCAAGATTTTTCTAATTTTAGTTCCAAGTTGAAATTTTGAAAAATAAAGAAGGAAATGAATAAATTAAAATCCTCATCTAATATTTTTGTTTACTTTTTGTGTAGTCACAAGAGAGAATAATGAGGCATTCTATACACATAAACAGATTTTTCTGTGCAATTTATAATTAAGGGATTGGCTTATTTTGTTTCCACACTTCATTCCAAATTTCCGATGTCTATTTTTCCGTGCTGACTCCAATTTTAAGCCATAGTTGTAATTCAACACTATCAGTTATATTTAGTTGGTTAAAAATTTTGGAAAGCAAGTCTCATAAGTAACACTTTGAATTGACTTCTCATAATATCAATCACTCAACTAATAATTATTTATTTTAAAGAATTAATTTCTTTGTTCAAGAAAATTCTAATAAAAAATATGAATTTTTAAAATAATAACTATTAGTTGAATGATGATATGAGAAACTGATCCATCACATTCCACTTCTATGCATCTTCCAATACACCCTATATTGTTAATTTTCAAAGTATTTGTCAACATTATTGACAAATTCATTAGAAGTAATATTTTTCTTCGTAACAAACACGTCCTATGAGCTTGGAGTGGAATCAAATTTATCAGAATACATGTGAATTAAGTGCAATAGAATGGAATCTTAAAATATTCATTTGTGATTGACTAAGATTTAAAATGTATTTATGGGAAAGACTAATATTTTCAGCTTATGAAATTTCAATCTTCTAAAATTAGCATTTGGTTTAATAAAAATAAGGAAAAAGAGCCAAAAATACCTTTGTACTTTAGAAAGGATCAAAATGCCATTCGTTTATACTTTGGGTCACTCTTAGAAAGGATAAAAAATACTCTTTGCACTATCAGAAATGAGTCAAAAATGCCCTGTCCATTAGTGTCCTTTAAACCAGGACATATTTGACACATTTCTGATAGTACAAAGGCATTTTAACCCTTTTCGCATATTATATATTCTTTTTAAACATATTGTGTTCCTAATACAAAAATTATTTTTAAAGAATTTTTTTTCTAATTTTTTTAAAAAAATCACATTAACTAATAAAAATATAAGAAAATAATTTTTTTCTTAATCTAATTTTATCAATTAAAATAGAACATTGTATCCCTGTAACAAATAATATATGTAATAAATATAAAATTATAGTAGATCCAACATTAATTTTTATTTAGATAACAACAAAAATAGTAATTAGAAAAAAGAAAAAATAATTTTAATTTTTTTCTCGAATTGAAGTAGGATAAATATATATTATTTGTTTCAGGAATACGATATTCTATTTTAATTGATAAAATGAGATTAAGAAAAAAATTATTTTCTTACATTTTTGTTAGTTAATGTGATTTTTTAAAAAAATAAGAAAAAATTCTTTAAAACTAATATTTTTTATTAGGAACTCAATATGTTTAAAAAGAATATATAATATGCTAAAAATTCAAAAATGTCCTTGTACTATTTGAAAGGATAAAAAATGTTCTTTGTTTATAATTTGGGTCATTCATGCCCCTGTACTATCAGAAAGGGTCAAAAAAGCCTGGTTTAAACGGCACTAAGGGACTTAGGGCATTTTTGACCATTTCTGATAGTACAAGGACATTTTTTATCCTCTCTGATAGTACAAGGGCATCAATAATCCAAAATATAAATGGAGGACATTTTTGATCTTTTCTAATAGTATATAGATATTTTTGACCCTTTTCCCTAAAACAAATATATACTTTAACTTTCCATAAATTTGATCAAATATTGCTATTGGGGATGGAGCATGGAACAATATCATCGAAAACTGTGTTTCGATAGTTCAATTTTCGATTCTTAGAAAGAATATCATTATCATACAAAATAATTATTTTGCTTTTTTATGGTACGGTACATTAGTAATCATAGTTTAATCGACTTCACCTTTTCAATTATATCATATCAATACTTTACACATGTGGAAGTACTAAAAAAAAGTATAAGTGATTCCATTAGTTAATCAGTCATGCACCAAAAAAGGGCATTGCAATTAATATAGAGCAGTCAAAATTCGTATGTTTAAATAATTAGTTTCGTATTAATACGATTTTGTATATTTGCTAGTATTACAATAATATATGATTTCTTTTCAATGTGGAATTCAGTATATCGATTTCTTTTTTAATCAACACCAAATAAAATTGAAGTATATCACCCTCCAACAACAATCTTCAAGACTTGAATCACTAAATCAAAGTGGGGTATGAAGAGTTTGATTAGTCAAGTTCACACTTATTGTATAATAAAATGAAAAAATCAGCAGAGCTGGAAATTTAATTGCAACACATATTAGGGTCCCTTTTAATTCGTCCTTGTCGGTACAGCCGTACATATTTACAACGAGTACCTAATCCTAAACTTTCATATTCAACCTCATTTAAACCTTTTTTTTTTTTATCGTTTCTAAAAAATTGATATTCATTTGTCTATCATGTGAAACCAATAAGGGATGAAAAAATAATTGCAAAGGCAATAACAATAAAGAAATCTAATTATATGTACCACATGCATGAGCTAGTGAAGCTTTTTATGGTAACAAACCATAATGATTACCGCCCCAAATGATGCAGTATCCTTTTCACTAGCTAAATGTGTTGTTGTTGGATATTTATCGTGAGTTTTTTTTATTATAATTATTTTTTTAATTAAAGAAAAATATTTTTGACGAGTTACTATTTTAGGAAAAAAATTATGACAATAAATAGAGATTCATCCCTTTTAATTTAGCAGCAATCACAATATCATCCTAGAGGTTTTTAGAGTTTTGTAGGGAGAAAATTTGTGAGACAAGTTATTTCTTTATATTGCGTACTCTCTATTACATAGTAGATTGCTCATTTCCTCTTCTGAATATAGGTTGATTGACCAAATCCTATTAAATGTTTATGCCTTTTTTGATGTATTTTTCGTTTATCTTCTTACTCATAATCTTTCGAGATTTGCTTTACTAATTTTTGCAAGACGTGTGATTTTTTCGATCCCAACAATTGCTCCCAAATTCAGACATGAGAGTACCGGTCATACCAGTAATTTTACAAGCAATTAAATTAATCCCACAAGAACTTAGCTTTTCATAAAACTATCAAATAAATCTATTATGATATAAAAAAGCAAGTGTTTTCAACACAAGAAGTTGATTTTTCTGTTTATCTATTTCTGAAATTAAAAACATAAAGCCAAAAAAAAAAAAGATTTAATCTTTCGGAGGTTGATTCAAAATGTATAAAATTCTAAGTCTATGACATCTAGAGTAATATATCAAACTATATCATATTTATATTATTTGAGCATGATATTTTAATATGAAATTCTAATATTGAAGTGTATTATTTTAAGAGATATAAATTGATAAGAATGTGGTCAATTATTCTTGGCGTAGCTTATCTAACTAATAAGTCATGTTTTGCCTCATTATATCTCGTAACTCATTTAACCTCCAAGGCATAATTCCTTCATTCATTTACCTACTATTATTATCCATATTATTCCTATTTAAGAAAATAATGAATTTCTTACCTATAAATAATGGCGTTTCTTCCTTTCTGAGGAGGATAAAAGAAAAATGAAAGTGTGGATAAATATTATAATGTATAATAAGATTAGTTTAATGAAAGAGAGAGTTGAGACCCAGAAAAATACTCTAAGTTTTCAACTGATTCACTATACGAAAGAAAATAATTATATATGTTGAAGGAAAGTGTTCTTTTGTGGAGCTTTGGACTCTTCAACTAATGGGAAGTTGTTTGAGTCATACGACATTGTTGGGTTGTTATATCATGGAGGGGACAAGTCAAGAGTAATACTGTTAGATTGGTGTAGATTATATTGCAGTGCGCTTGAACCTCCTTAAAGAAAGCGAGATATCCGCATCTCAGCATGTATATATCTTTTTATTCATTTTTGTTATTTACTTTCAATTGTAATTTATTGTATTTGTGGTATATTACTGATGTGTTGTCAAAATACAACACCTTTAATGCTTAAAACATGGAATTTTGTATGTTCTCAATGCGATGTTGGTTGGTTTTATATGTCTTTGTGTTAGGTTTGCATGATTACAGGTTTGGCCTTGATTTTGGGAAAAAATATAGAGGTTCATGAATTTTGTTGCAGTACGAGACCCTTTACAGGTCGTAGACCATTCTACAGGTCGTAAAGTGAGTTTCGTGAATAATTCTAGTGAGGGACTATTTTCTGAAGTTGATTCTACAAACATGCAGACGAGTCGTGGAATGATTTACGAGTCGTAGAACATGGCTCGTGCGCTGAAGATCAGAGATTGGGAATTTTGAAGTTTTATCAGATGAAACTCCCTTACGGGTTGTAAACTACTTTACAAGTCATAGAGGGGTGTCATAGATTTGAAGTCCAAATTTTCAGCAGCTTTGTACGAGACCTTGATTACGGGCCGTGGAATGCAATACGGCCTGTAAACCCCTTTCGTATATCGTGATGACCAGTTATCCTATTTCAGTTAGATAGGACTTGTATTTTACTTATTATAAATAGGTTTTTAAGGTTATTTTTCATAATTTTTCACCTAGTACTCAGAGAACTCAATAACTAGAGACAGAAAATAGTGAGATTACATTGGAGAGTTTTTTTTAGAACGCCTTGTACTTTAATTTCATCTTTAAACTTGTGATTCTCATTGAAGTTGGATTTGTTTGTTCTTAATTCTATTGTGTAAGTGTTCAATTATGTTCTTCCAATTCATAATTCTTGCATGTACACAAAGCATGAGTAGCTAAATCCACAACTAGGGTTGTGGGAACCATAAAGAACTAACAAACTAAAACCTGATAATTCATAATTCTTGGAAAGTGTGCATGCATATATTAATTAACTATCTTCATTTTGTGTGTTTTCTGATGGTGGCCAACATTTGAACCCTCCTAGGATTCAATTGATGTGTTCTCGTCTAATCAACCAAACTGGGCCAAGAGGGAGGGGGATTGTACTGGGACTAATAGGTAAGGATTAGTAATGTACACTATGGAGATGGGCCAAGTCACATAGTGAAATTCACCTCTCACCTTTGACCAAAGGGCTTGGTGAACTTAACTTACCGTCCTACATGCTACACACTAGAAAAGAATTAGGTTATCCAGTAATACTAAGTTAGGGAATCATGGGAACACAATACCCTAGTTTCTCTCCATATATTGATTTCTCTCTTATAGTAGTTAGTTAAGTTTTATTTTCTATTGACTATTGCATACCCTCCCCTTTGGGGAAGTAAGTTGGTTAACCACTCGAATTGCGATCATTGAATTCTCTTGTGTCTATGTATTTTCTGTGGGTTCGACCGTAACCTTGGTTAGGTTCTATTTCTTGATAATGACCGCTTTACCCTCTAAAAGGAGGTGTAATTTTGTGACATCAAAATTTTGGCACCGTTGTCGGGGAATATGGCTAGACTTAGTTAATTCATAGTAATTTGAGTATTAATCCTTATTTCCCATATTTTACTCTTTCTTTTTGTTATTTTTGTTCTTTTTAAGGGTGTAAGTGTAGTGTATGCCTAAAACCTAGATTCAAAGCAATCCCTTAACTCCATTTGATCCAGAGATCTAGAGAACATTAAGGAGAATGCCCCCAGATAACGCCAACAACACGGCCAATGCAACTCTGAATAGGAACAACAATGAGAATGTTGATAATAAGAACCCACCTCCTCTTGAGGATATTGCTCCACATCCTCACGACGTCAATGCCAATGTTTATCAATAGAACCAATATAGGATAAATCCTCTGGCTATGGAGGTGACTGGAGTTATTGTGTTGCCACTACTATTGGCTGACACAAAGTTCACAGTCTCGAGTGAGTTCCTTCAAATGCTGCAAAATCGTGGGTTATATTGCGGGCTTACTATCGAAGGATCCTCATATTCACCTACATAATTTTGTAACTCATCTGCAAGAGTACAATGGGAACACAAAATTTATCTATAGATGCAATAGGACTCTGTGTCTTCCCATTATCTTTTACAGGCAATGCAGCATTATGGATATCTGAGCTCCCGCAGATTTCGATCATCAGTTGGGAAAACTTGCAGAAGACCTTTTTGGAGAGACACTTCCCTAGATCGAAGAAGCTCACGTTGAAAGACCAGATCAACAACTTTGAGCAACTTCCTAATGACTCGATCAGTACTACTTGGGAGCGATTTACCAAATACTTGAGGAGTGTGTGGAGCCATGACATCATGGACAATGCCCTGGTTGAGATATTCTACCGAGCCTTAGACATAAATAGTCAGGCAAGTGCCAACATCATCTTGGTAGGAGTGTTTGTAGAGCAACCATTAGCAAAAATTGCTGAGTAGATAGATATGATGGCCAGATTGAATCATGTGTGGAGGCCCATAAAGGAATTTCTTATTAAACGCTCGGGTGCGGCTGGCATAAGTCCCGAGCAAGCAAGAATAAATGAGGAGTTCATGCAGATGCTTGCCCAAAATAATGCCAATATGGAGATGTTAGTGAGGAAAACGCAAGAGCTAACCAGGGATAAAATCACCCAAGAAAGTTACTGCACCTTGCAGAGAGAACGAGAAAAAGACACAGAGGGGGGCTGCATGAATGGTTGCACGAGCGGCCGTTATGTGCCCCCCACAGTTGAGATATGGGAATTAGGAACTCCAGAGTCGAGGAAATGCTTAGCCAATTGCTGAGAAGGGCTAATGCACAGGAAAAGACCTTATTAAGTCTGACATCGTCAACGTAAATCAGAAAATGGAACACCATTCTGTCGCGATCGAATGATTCGATCGTCAGTTTAGGAACGTGTCAGCCAAATTAAATCAGATTTAGAGAGGCATGAAGGCCGGCACCATAACTTAAGATCTAAAAGACACTGATAGGTATAAGGTGGAGGAAAATGGTGGTGAGGGGAGCACACCCGAACATGCTACCGATAGTGATAAGGGAGCAAAAAAGCTTGTGGAAGTCTGAGTACTCAAGCCATCTATGTCGCACGGCGACAATAAACCAGGCATTGCTTGGGAGGAAACCCAAGGTAGATACGACGCTTAGGTGCCTAGGTATGAGTTTTGACCCCTTATGTTTTTATTTTGCTTTAATTTTGTGCATTGGGGACAATGCACATCTATTTTGATGGACTCAGTGAATTTTGAGTAGCTTGAGTCTATAACTACCCTAATTTTTTATTCTGGGGTTTATTTGTCAGTGTTCTTTTCTCCCGTGGATATTTACTTTCTGTTGCACTGATATTTTTAGGATGTTTAGGTACTATTTGTAGCATATAGTACTAATACTTATGGCATATAGCATGTTTTTGTGATTTCTTTGAAAAATAATACCCATCAAAAATTATGAGCAGTAGTCTAGATAACAAGCATGCATGTTTAGGTGTGTAACAATGTTTTTCTGATAAGTGAAGATCAATTGAGATGAAAAGCATGAGCTGAGAGAGAGTATTTTGTTGATAACATAGTCAGTGTCATGTGAGTGTGAGTTTAAATTTCTAGATTCATGTGTTATGTGCTGATTTAGAACATCCCCTGTTACTCTAAGTTTGATAGTAGATTAATTGAGTTAGGAAAGGATCTTAGGCCATTGTTCTTAATAGTCCACTTAGCCTAAATGGCCAACTGAAATTGCAATATATCCCTTATTCCTAATGTTTGAGCCTAACATGTACCTATTCTTTGAAAACACCTGATTAACCTAACCTTATTAGTTGAAAAATCCTAAAATTGGCTCTGGTCCTACCTTGAAAATTATGCACTTTGACTGAGACAAAAAGCCTAAATTGAGGGTGGCTACCAAAAATGGCCCTAGTTCTGAGGATGGATATTGTGCACCTCAACTCAAGCCCAAAGTCTAAGTTGAGGGTGGTTGGTGTAAAATAAAATACAAGTATAAGGAGGGGAGTTAGTGATATAGAGAAAAAGGGAGAAATCATGCACTGGGTGCAAGAAAATAAGTGATGCCTTAGTTTGTGAGCTAAAAAAAATGAAGCATAAAAGTAAGACAACAACAACAACAACATTACCTCAATGCCTCAAAGGCTCCCGCCTATTGCGGGGTAAGGGGGGTCGGATGTACGCAGCCTGACCTCTATGTTTAAAAAT
>JAABOM020092071.1:0-28424 GCA_011800125.2 Solanum clarkiae | reverse complement strand
AAAAATTTAATTTTACAAAAAAATTAAATTTTAAAAATTTTAATTTTTTACTCCACCTTATCCACTCCCCACCCCTTACCCCCTAGCTTTACCCTCCCGCCTCCCAAAAAGAATTTAGATATTTATTTGTAAAAAATATTTCAAATTTGAAATATTCTTTTTAATGTCAAAAACTAGAAAAAAAATCTTAAAGATTAGTACTATAAAGAAGAAAAAAACTGTATTTTAATTTGAAAAATAAATGGTGTATATATAAAAGTATGTAATAGGGGTAAAAATGACAAATCAAGCATTTATTATCGTTGAAAGGTTCATAAATGTCGCATATACATGCCCCTTTTGCGTGTAACACACATGTTTTGCCATGTCAGCACCTTGTGTTTAAATGTTAAGGAAAGGACAAGTTGGAGTGTGCCTATTTGTTCACTTTGAAAGTTTGAGTTCCAACTTAAAATTTCGCAAGTTAAGGGTCCAATTTATATATTGTGCCATTTTATGGAGTCCTTTGGCGTTAGGCTCCTTTTCAAGAAGGTGGTCTGTTGTTTTAAAAGTTTGTATATTTATTATTTAATAACAATATTCAAATTTTATTGCAAAAAAAAAAAATAATAATAAAGAAAAATAAGACCAAAGTCCATAGAGTAATTACCATCTTGACCGATCTCTCATTTTAATCTTATAAATTAAATCTTCTATCTCAAGTTTTGATGACATTCTTATCTTTTTACATTAGAGAAAAATATTAAAAGCACTCATAAATTTGGCATGAATTATTAGTTTTATCCTCAAATTATTGACAGTCTTTAAAGAATCGCTCTACTTAATTAAATGAACTAAAATATATCCCTAATCTAAAAACGTGAGCGAAATACATCCTAAATTCTTGTCAAGCTAAGGGGTGTTTTTAACACTTGTGGTGGATGAGTTTATTTTAGTTTAGCTAGTCTAGTAGATGAGTATTTTTAAGAGTTTCAATAGTTTGGGATGAAACTAACAAATTGCGCCAAATTTACGGGTGTTTTTAATACCTTTCTCTTTTCATTTCAATCTAAAAATTTTGATTTATCATAAAATTCTTTTTCACTTCATCAGTTCATCTCAACATGATTGATGCAATCCTACAACTGCCACCGCACCACTAGTAATAACCTCCGTAGCGTAAGCTTGATCAAGTTTTATTTGATTAAGCTTCTTCATCGAGTATAAAAAAGAGAAAAATATTAAAAACACCTCTAAATTTAGCAAGAATTATTAGTTTCATTCCTGAACTATTGATAGTGTTAAAAACAATATAAATTAAACAAAACCCTAAATTCTTGCCAAGTAAAGGGGTGTTTTTAATACTTATAGTAAATTGGGGGTGTATTTTCATTAAGCTAGTCAAGTAGATGGATGTTTTTAAGATTGTCAATAGTTCATGGGGTGAAACTAATAGCTTGTGTGAAGTTCAAGGATATTTTTAGTGCTTCTCTCATAAAAAAGGAGAGAGATATGATCCAACTTGAATTCAGTTCTTCATTTTGTCATTCTTCAAAGGCATAAAGCCTAGTTATACAACCCCATTTCACAATAAAATCAAGTCGATCATCAGTATATCTGCAGATCATCTACAACTAGTATACATGGAAAGACAACTCCCGAATCAGTTGAAACAACCATTGGCATTTTATGAATGCCAAAATGATCTGAGTCATATTTAAGAATAACGTTACTATACGATCCAAGAGCGAATAATAAAAAAGCATAATTGATTTTGAAATGATGAAGCCTGAAGGTCATTAAAATTATGTCATTGATGAGCTACCACGCTCGATGATGATATGCACTTTACCAAGTAGATGTATGATTGTGTTATTTAGGATGTTAATGTACAAATCTTCAATGGCTAGTTGGTAAAATGTGAGCACGTATAATCATCGGGCATAGCAACTCATCAGTGACATAATTTATTACTCGGACTTGGTTTGTATATTAATGTTGCTTCTAGAGTTCATAAATATGACTCCAGATTGTTTTGGTCGATGTTTATTCCAACTGATTCGGGAGTTGTCTTTCCATGCACAATGGGTGTTGATGATCTACGAGTATATCGATGATTAACCTGATTTTATTGTGAATGATTTTTATCGATTTGATAGAATGAGCTCGAATAATTACGATTTTACTTTTGAAAAGACCAAATGAAGAATTGAATTCGAGTTGGATCATTTTGCTTTTTACTTAAACGGGATGAAGAAGCTTGATCACATGAAACTTGATCATGTCAAAGTGAAGTGAAAAGGGTGTTTTGATAAGCTAAAATTTGCAGATTCAATTTATAGGACTAAAACTAGAGAATGGTGGGGCATAAACTTATTCATTTTCTTTCATGCGTGTTTTCATTTCCTTTCCTCCTAGTATATCAAATTATGAATTTTTAAACATTCTATTCAAGTAGATTATAGAATGTAGTTCTATAATGCCATTAATTAGCTGGTAAGCATTTAAATTAATTACTACATAAACGTAAATGGCATTAATTAGCTTTTGTGGTAGTATAATTTTTGAACATTCTATTTAAGTGATCCATTTTGTCAAAGTTTAATCACACTACTTGTCAAGCAAATTAGTACTCATTTCCCTCAAAAGAAATTTTTCATCCATCATGGCTAACATGCTCCGACCTAATGAAGCTATTAGGGCTGTTTATAAAGCTCGAGGTCCAGCCGCTTATGGTGAGTGCACCCGTTGCTTTACAGCAATCGATGGCTGCCAGACCTTTGTTCCTGCTGGTCTGATCGGTACCATAGAATCATTTCAGTGTCAATTTTGCCATTCTCATCAGAATGTTCATCGTAGATTGGATGTTGATGATCACCAACCTCCAACAATATCAACACAACAACAGGTTCATTTTCTTTTGCTGTAAAGTGAACCTCCAACCTGGCAGCCATTGATTTCAACACAACCACCAACCTGGTAGCCATCGGTTGTTGTAAAGCAACGGATGTACTCACATATGCAGCTGGACCTCAAGCTTTATAAACAGCCCTAATAGCTTCATTAGGTCGGAGCATGTTAGCCATGATGGATGAAAATTTTCTTTTGAGGGAAATGAGTACTAATTTGCTTGACAAGTAATGTGATTAAACTTTGACCAAATGGATCACTTAATAGAATGTTCAAAAACTGCACTACTTTAAACGCTAATAAATGTCATTTATCTATGAGAAAAGAATATTTATATCCAGAAATTTTATTCAATTTTTGGTGCAAATATCTCTCTAAAATTTCTTGTAACAACCCAATCTGCTAATGAAATTGTCCGCTTTGGCTATAGGCCAGCACGAGTTTAAAACACGTCACTAATGGATAAAGCCTACTTACTTATATACCCGACATCTTACTGGTGTTTTACCAATGTGGGATTTCCATCAAAAGATAGGTTATTACAACTTTCTGGCATTGGTTCAACGATAAAAATCTCATCATTTATTCCTAAACAATAACAAAGTTCACAAAGCCCAATCTGGCTAAGCCCAAGCTCACTCCGTTTAGGACTTCCAAATACAAATACAGGACTTTCTACCTAATTCAATGATCAAAATTTCCTAGGTGTTGGATTTTTTTTTAATCTATACTGTATTAAAAGTGTGAAAACTCTTACAAATGTTCTTTGAACTTTTTTTTCCTTCATTAAAAAGCTATGCCTTAGACAAAATTATCTTTTCACCATTTCTCTTCATTATTATTATTTATTTATTCTCTTAATGTATAGAATGTCAAAACTAATTAGTTTTTGTCAATTTAGGACATAAGCAGGAATAAACAGGCATTAAAACTTTCTTTTATCGAATTAGGTATAAAGTCATATATTTGAATTGTGAACTAATGTAATCATAGTGGAGTCCGAGTAAAAATCTAATTAAAGTATTTAAAATCTTTGATAAAGTAATATAAAAATTTGAATCAACAAAAGAAAGGGCCTTTGATGTTAATATTTAGTATTATCAACTAAAACTTTACTTATCAAAACTTGCTTTATTTGACAAATATATAGTATGTCCACATATTTTCTAGAAAAAGTGTACAAATGGTCAAAAAAAATATCCAACAAATATGGAAGAAAGATTAAAGTCAGGATTGAAACAAACTCTAACACGCAAAAATATAAAGTTCCACAATCTAATACTAATTTCAATTAGACAATAACATAAAGACACATATTATCTATATAAGGAGTAAAGTTATATACACATCAAAGCAATATACTTATACACTGATGAATTTAGAGGTAATAATATTTTTCCTCTCTTACACAATGTTATATCATCCCATAATTTATATACATATTGGTTGATAGTATGTATGTGTTGACATCCCGAAGGCACAATGTCATGGAGACCCGCAAAAAATAAAAGAATTTGATTAAATTAAAGAATTTTAGAAAAACTTTTTAGTAAAAAAAATAGTAATTTGAGAGTCGTCATCTAATTTTAAGGATAATTAAGAAATCAATTAATTAATTACAAAAAATTTTATAAAATCAATTAGATTCCGAGTAAGAGTCCAAGTTATTTCGAAGGGAAGGTATTAGCACCCTTCAGAATCTATAATTGTGGGTCCCAACTGAACTCATTTTTTTTTTCTAAATTAAGGAGATCAGATAAATAATATAATACAAGTATAATAATAATGAAATATACATAAAGAATGAAGTAAAAGAATAATACAAGAAATGGCCTAACAATTGTCTAATGCCAATAATATACATAATAATATTAATAAATAAATAAAAACCCACTTCGTGCACCTGTAAAACACTTAGAAAAAAAGTGTTAGTAACAAATAAAAATAAAATCCATCTTATATATGTGGAAGGCCTTAAAAATCGATAGTAAGTTTTTATCGGTCAATTTTAACAAATAATGTATACGTAAACTTAAACTAAAATTTTTCTAACTTTAACATGCAATGAATATTAATCTAAACTAAAATTTTCATCTTTTTTTTTAAATAAAAAAGCCTCGAAATTCGACGAAATTTTTTTCATTGACCAATTTTATATATAATATATATCTAATATTTGAGAACTGCAATTGTTGAAAATAAAATAAAATGTGGAAAGAAGCTTAATACAATCTAAAAAAAGGTCAAGTACCATCTTGAAATCCCGAGAATACTGTTAATTTTTAGTAGCTGAGGAAGGAAAATGTATAACTTAAGTTGCCGAAATAAGTTTTAGCAGGTATCTCTGAGTCAGCCTTCTCTTATTTATATTTACGCTATTTCATATCTACATAGGGAGTACTTTGGTTATAGATTTTCTCTGTGATAATATGGGTAAGTTCATATCTCTTTTCTTAGATCTAGATCTGGTAGGTTGAATCCTATAATGAAATTAATACCTTCATTTGAGCTTATATTTTTGAAAAGGATTCTAACTTATACTCAATTTTTTTTAAATAAATTGGATTTTATTAATAAGGGCAAACCATTACAAAATGGAATTGGGCCCAACCCCGATTCTTTATCAGACATACAAAAACAAATGATTAAATTTTACAAATGTCATACTATATAAGGTCAATTCCTTTTTATACCAACTATTTCCTAAATTATAAAAAATCTCATATTTATTAGGCGCTTTGATACCTCAAAATTCGTTTGATGCATATCGAAAAAAAGAAAATAAGTCAATCAGTTACGCTAGAAAAGGGGCTGAACTGAAAAATTAAATCCAATCACCTATTAATTAGGGTATAAAATAATTTCAGTTGCTATGTAGGCGCAACAGAAATAATTTCAAAAATTCAAAAACATTTGGGAAATTCATGCAAGAAAACGCAAAATTGCATAGATACTTTTGATTCTTAGTGTTGCAGCTGGCTATGTTTATGTTCATATTTGGAGGACAATCTTCTGTGGTGATCACAGGGGATGGGTTGGAGTCGCTTGGAAGATTGCTTTTTTATTCCCTGGAATTGCTTTCATTATCCTATCAATATTGAACTTCTTGTTATGGGGTAGTCACAACACAGGTGTCATTCCCTTTTCTTTGTTTGTGTTCTCATTTTACTTTTAGTTCTGTATCTCCATCCCCCTAACCTAATTGGTGGCTACCTTGGGGAAAAGACACCTCACATCGAATATCTTGTCTGAATCAACCAAATCCCACATGATACTTAAAATTATATTTTCTTGATATTGTAAAATTAGGTGCATGATCTGGCTAGTTGATACTTGATTAAGGATTTTCATGGTTTTTAGAATGATACTAATCGTTGGAATATGAGCTTTAGGTACTTGATACGTTAAGACGGAGCGCTTCTACTTATCAAACTACTGATAATTGATACTTGACATAAGTCTTATATTTTTTTGTCTAATAGATACTTGATACTTAAATTTAGGTGCTTGATCTGGATAGTTGATACTTGATTAAGGATCTTCGTGTATTTTTAAATAATACTCATCATTAGAATCGGAGCTTTAGGTACTTGATACTTTAAGAAGAAACACTTGTTCTTATCAAACTACTGATAATTGATATCTGTCATAAGTTTTATGTTTTTTGGTCTAGTAGACACTTGATACATAAAATTAGGTACTTGATCTGAGTAGTTGATACTTGATTAGAGATTTTTCTATTTTTTAGAATGACACTCATCGTTGAAATCAGAATGGAGACAACTTTGAAGAAGTAGATGAAAAATGGAAGACACTAGGTTTTGGTGGAGGAATTAGAGACTTCAATTTCTTCTCTTTTTTGTTTAGTTTGAAAATAAATGACAAAAAAATTGAAATTGAAATTAATCATGAAAATATTAGTTAGGAGACTAAAACATAAAAAAAGATTATGTAGATATTGATTAAAATACTTAAAATTAGGAGATAATTTAGGATAAATTAAGAAGGAGAGAGAAAAAAATAGTCTAGGTATCTACAAGTTGGATAGAGAGAGAGAGAGAGAGAGAGAGAGAGAGAGAGAGAGATATAGAGAGAGAGAGAGAGAGAGTAGAAATAAGAGATTTTTGTAATTTTTTAGGATGGTAGAGATTATTAGAAAATATGATAAAATATATTGTGTGGTTGTATAATTTAATAGCTTGGCCCAATATCAGATCAAGCCCAAAAACACATAGTCCATATAAGTACACAAAGGGTTTGTAGGGTTTCCTAAATTGTACCTTTTCCTTTTTCCCTCATAAAACCTTCTATTCCGCTGATGTTTCGATCATGGGTGAACCACCCTTTCTTCCAGATGCTTCTGTGGGTTTGCAACCTCAAAACACCATATTTCCTCTCCATATCTCTCATTATCAGTTATCAAAAGTAAGCATTGGATTTTTTATTCTTCTTCCTATTCTTATAGATTATTCTGTCTGCACTTTTGCTTTTCATTTCCACTCCCTGTATAGATTTGTTATCCAGTACCATGGACCATCCTATCTCCTTTTGATATTGGATCTCTATATGCATTTGGAACCCTTTGTTTGGTGAGTTTCTTACCCTTATTTCCTTCCACTTTCCAGCTATTCTTCTTTGATGCCTATTTCTCCTATTCTCAGGTGGTGCCGTGATGAATTGCAGGGGCAACTTCATACCACCATTCTGACCAATGACAGGCTTTCTCCAGGTGCACCAGCTTAGTTTGCTGAGTCCTTTTTGTTGGCTTACTATTTGGGGTTAGGTAGCTTGTTATTTCTTTTGTGGCACTCCTAATCCTGTAAATGTTGTACATTGACAAACTTTGACTATCGTCTCCATATTCCTTATCCCTTGTTAGGTGATACTCTTAAATATGGGCTCAGTAATTTATCACTGTTGATAATTCAATTTATACACAAGAATTACTCAAGCACTCAGACTAGCAAAGGCAAAGACAGTGACTTTAAAGAAAAGTTCATAATCAATTCTTCTATTTGTTCTTTCAACAGGTTGAGCTTCAAAAAAGGCAATATCACTGTTATAAAAAAAGCTCATTGTCATGACCCAATCTTAGGGCCTAGACGTAATATGGTGAATGAGAAGTCTGAAGACAACCCAAATAAGCCTTTTGATCATAATATGCACACATCCTTGGTTGCAGAAGCAAAATAAGCATCACATAATATAATAAAAAGGGATAGCGGGACTAAGGGAAAGTCTTTGATAATCGTAAAGGCATAAAGAGTCAAGCTCATAACATAACTACATCATAATATCTAACAACACCTCTAACTTGGAATGGAGCAGGGGCCAAGATACTTTCCGGGCTCACCCTTATAGTAACAAGTGTTCAATATAATGAAGTCTCAAAATAGCAAGACGAAAGTAGATAGTGTCCTCGGACTTGAGGACTCACCAATGCTTAACTCCAAAGTACCGAACAAGTCATGTGGAGGATGATCAAAACGAGTTCCTGTCCCTACATGATAATATCATACAGACATAGAGTATGCATTATTATGTTTGAATGTACTAAGTATGCAGGAAACAATGCAACAAGACATAAGTCAATATAGTCAAAAAGCATATCATAGGCAATGGGTAAATATAATCTCAATACGACATGCATGATTAATGTTGAAAGTAAAATGTGCTTGTAAAACATTCAACTTGTATAATACATAATACATGTTTGGGAAGAGACCTTAACCAACATAGACCAAGCAAGCTACTACTTGTAATCCGAGGCCTGACACCCCCTCGACAAGGTGACCGAAGCATGGCACCCCATCGAAAAGGTGTACAAGGCATGACACCTTCTCGACAAGTTGAATGAGGCATGACACCCCCTTAACAAGGTGGCCGATGCATGACACCCCCTCGATAATGTGTAGTTTACTTGCCAAGGCAAGCCAAACATGATAACATGAGAGTAGATATAATATATAAACCCTTGCTTTAACATGAATGACTCACAAGAGGTAAGAATCATGAAATAGAGCTTAACTTATAATAAAGTAAAAACATAGATAATTTTCATGAATTCAATATATACTTGAAAGCCCTTAATCATCATATAGCCAGTTTACTTGTAAATCATGAAATAGATCATCAATAACTTAAAAAATTCTTGACTTGACATTTTATCAAACACATGGTGGGTTCATGATACTTATTCAAAATCATGCAATTCAAGAGTGAAATCAGATGAGAAAACTTAATGAAAATCTACCCACCAACATATAGTAAAACACTCATATAGGGTACCTTAAAATCCATCATCAAAACTCATAATAGATCATAGTTTCATAGCTCAAAACATGCATAGTCTCAATAGACAAGGATCAACTCATAGTGTAAGCTTGTAATAGATACTCATGCATAATCAACAATACTTTGATAAAACCCCAACATAATTCATGCATATGTTCCATAATAAGAGATACCTATAAGTAATACAATTTGAAATCATGTAATTTTCATAAAAAAGGAAGATTGGGCTCCATAGATGAAAGGACCCAATGGATGAAACCCACATACCTCAAACTTGAGTTTTTTTGAGATGAGCTTGAAGGAAACTTATAGCTTAAAGTGAATCCTTGAATTCCAAAGTTGATATTAAAATCCTTAAATTTGGAATGAGATATTTGTGGAACGACCCCAAAAAGTGCCCGAAAATATGTCTCGGAAATGCCTGAAATCATAATTTCCATATATCTCAAATTTCGTGCGTGATATCAAAAATATGATTTCATATTCTTGATCAGGGGAAAAATTGAGTGGGAAATGGGCCTAACCCCAATTTTAAAGCAACCGTATCAAAATTTAAAAATCCAAAAATGACAAATTCTAGTGTTGATCTACGCCCCTAGCGCAATGCGGCTGGGGCGCGGACTAGTGTTATTTTGTACCATTTTATTTTTAGTTCAGTCGAAGGCTTTGAGTCATTGGGCATAAGCCTCCCTATGCGTAAAAGCACCTATACTTAGTCATTTTTCAACCTCATATCGTACAAGACATTCTCCACTACTCTCTCAAACACTTACACAAATATTTCACCTAAAATTCAAGTGCCAAATCTCATTTCGGATCTTATAGAAATCACTCAAGCTTCAAGACTCCATTCAAATCTTCATCAAGGAATTCTCCAAAGTTAAGGTATGTGGGTTTCAACTATTGGGTCCTTTCAGCCATGGTGCCCATGCTTCTATTTTACCTAAATTACATATTTCCAAGTTGATTTTCTTATGGGTCTTCTTCTTATTATGAATTTGACTATGAACTATGTTGGGGATTTATAAAAGTGTGACTGTTTATGCATGTTTTAAGCTATGAATCCAAGATCTATGATGAGTTTTGATAAGGGGTTTCAAGGTATTTTGTAAGGTGCTATTACCAAGTGTTGGTGGGTTTATTTACTTCAAGATTTCTTGCATGATTTCACTTTTTTATTTCATGGTTTTACACTAGCATCATACACCCACCAAGTATTCGATAAAATGTCCGGTTTAGGGTTCTTGAGCTATTGATGATCCATTGCATGACCTATGACTTGAATGACTTTATGATAATGAAAGGAGGGTATATATGTGTTGATTTCATGAAAATTACCTATTGTGTTGCAATTTGACCACATCTAGTTGAGGGGGTGCTGGACCTCAATCACTATGGATGGCGAGGTGAGACCACCATCAACCAATTAAGGGGTTGATACCTCAATCATCATGGATGGCAGGGTGTGACCTCTATCAACCAATTTAGGGATTGATACCTCAATCACCATAGATGGTGGGGTATGATCACCATCAACAAAATTGAGGGGTTGATACCTCAATCACCATGGACGGTAGGGTGTGATAATCCATCATAATGTTAGTCTCTTCTTACACATGTAATACATTCTATATAAGCATGTTTTACTTCAAGCATCACTCATGCATGTCATAGTGCTATATGCTCATGTATTGCCTAATTATGCGTTTCGATTATGTTGCCTATCTTTTGTTATATTGCATCATACATACTTAGTACATCCAAATGTACTAACGTATACTCTATGCCTACACGATGTTACCATGTAGGAACCGGAGCTCCTCACGATCATTTTCATCCTCCCCGTGGCTAGTACTATCTTCTCAAAGCAAGTTTGGTGAATCCTCAACTCCTGGGACGATATCTCTTGTTCTTATGTTATGTAAAGACTTTCATTATCTATTTGTATGCTTTTGACTATGAGGGTCAGCCCGAAAAGTTGTCTTGACCCCCACTCAATTCTAAGTGTAGAGGTGTTGTTGGACAAGTTATGTAATGATGCCATGAGCTTTGACTCTCTTGAATTTTTTGATGTTTATGATATGAAAGACTTCACTTAGTCCCTTTGCCCTTATTTCAATTCTTTATTTGTTGTTTAATTGCATTCACAATCAAGGTTGTGTAATGATACATTAAGAGGCTTGATTGGGGTCCCTTCGGGTTCCCCATTCACCGAGTCATGTCTAGGCCCTAGGCTTGGGTCATGACAATTTCGTTAAGTCTAGGAGAGGTTTTTGAGTGATATAAAGTTGAAAAATGGCTAAGTATGAGTGATTTCGCATTTAAATGGATATGGGGCTATTACACCAATGTCCTTGGACGGAATAAGAAAAATAAGGAAAACTTTGCACTAGTCTGCACCCCAGGCACTACGCGGACCTGGCGCACCTCACATTTTATACTACTCTACACCAGGTGCGTCACGACCTGGGCACGTAGGCTCTCTGGAAATCGATTATTTAGCAAAAATTATTTTTCGCTACGGGTCTTCTAAAATCTGGGCTATACTCATTCCCACTAAATTTTGGCCCCCGATCGAGAATATGAAGTCAAATTTTCGAGATCACACATGAATATTGAGATATATTGAAATTACGATTATGGGCATTCCAAGGCATATTTTGGTGCATTTCAATATCTCCCCCTTGGGAACATTCATCTCTGAATGTCAAAGAAACATGCATGAGAGAAGTAATCATGAAGATTTCATCCTGACAAGGACACAACAAATGAACTTAAACATCATTTTAAAAAAGTCTCAACATGAATATCAAAAATCACTATAAACTTGTTACAATGAACATGAATACATGCAAAAATGTCATGAGGGCTGAAACTTAAGACTTGAATCATAGAAAGGGCTTAGTTTGTTGTCTCAAGCTTGAATAGAATGAAAGAGGTAAGGGTATCGCTTCTTCATATCTGTTTCGGCTTCCTATGTGGCCTTTTCAACGTGTTGATTCCTCCAAAGAACCTTGATGGATGCTACATCCTTGTTCCTCAGCCTTCCCTCATGTTTATCCAATATCTCCACTGAGACCCCTCATTGGTCAAATTATCCTTGACAACTCCCCCCAACCTCAAAAGTCTCTATAGCACTTGAGTCACTCACAAAGACAAGATAAACATGTTCATATCCATAGGTAACTTCATCTAACAGGAAACCTTACCAATTCTCCTCAACACCCTTTAAGCATCCATAAACCTTGGCCTCAACTTCTCTCTCTTGTCAAAACGGGCCACACTCTTTATAGATGGGACTTTCTAGTAAACCTAATGATCAATATTAGGCAACATAGCCTATCTATGTGCCCAAGGACACCATATCTCCCTTGGGAGAAAACTCCTTCCTTACCATTCACCAAATCTTTCAATACTAGGAGGGCGGGATCAAGGTTTTGCTTTAACTTAATTTCCTCCACCAAAGAAGATTTGGGACTACCAAAAACCACTACACCACCATTATCAACTTCATCCAACCTCATTCCCAAACTAGCCAACCGATGTGCTTCTCTAACCACCTCTTTGTTTCCCAAAAATTCACACTTTTCATACTTAGCAACCAACCTCTCATCCTTCAAAATTGCAACATCATTCTCAAATGATTTACATGATCCTCTTCACTTCGGGAATAAATCAAGATATCATCAATAAAGACCACCCCAAACATATCAAGGTAGGGTTTAAAGACCCTATTCATGAGATCCATAAACATAGCCGGTGCATTAGTTAACTGAATAACTCCACTATAAATCAAGATGCTTATTCCTAGTCCAAAAAGCCATTTGGGGATATCACACTCTCTCACCCTCACTTGATGGTACCCGAACCGAAGATCAATCATAGAAAAATGACTAGCCCCTATCGGGAAAGACATCAAGAACTCATTGACCACTAGAACTGCCTCAATAGGAAGGACTTTAGACTCAACATCCCTAACCCTTACGAGAAGGTAAATACAACCCTTAGAGATCAATTTGGACCTTAAGACAAGAAATAAATCTACTCTTAGCTACCAATTTACAACTTTCTCACTCAAGGACGGGCCCACTAGGGAAATCATGATCTATCTTTACGGGTCCCACAACCAATGGAGCACGATATGCATTCAACCAATCTATACCAAAAATGATATTAAAATCCACCATGTCAACTTCAATAAAATCCACAAGGAAAGACTTTATGCAATAAGGACATGCGACAACCACTATAGACTTTTCTAGCAACAAAAAAGAATACTGGGAGAAAGAGTGGTACCCGGATCTATCAATGCATACAAATCAAAATAAAAAACCTTTAACATACCGGTAACAACACCGGGAACCTTATCCCCTCCTTGCCTCCCTTGAAGAGCATAGAACCGATTATGCCATGGAGCATCCCCTTGTTGGCCACCTTGAGGCCCTTGATCAATATGACCACCTTGTTCTTGAGGTTGACCACCTTCACCCATTTTTTGAGCATAAGGACAATCAACTAGCTTGTGAACCACTTCACCACTACCATAACAAGATTTGGTTTTCCTCAAGCATCGATCACTATGGTTCCTCCCATACCTTTGACACTTGGAGTTATGTCACGACCCAAGACTAGGGCTTAGACGTGAAACGACAAATGGCAAAATCGAAGGGAGCCCACTCAAGCCTCTTAACATATCATTATATGTACTTGGTCATGGAAGCAATAAAACAACAATAAGAGATAGTAAAGAGGGGATACAGGGTTAAAAGACATCCTTTATATCACAAAAAATCAAAAGAGTCAAAGGAATTCAAGCTCATAGGATCATTACATAACTTGTCTAACAACACCTTTAAACATAGAACTTTACGAGGGACAAGAAGAGCAACTAGGCTCACCCTCATACTCAAAACAACTAATAAAGAAAATAGAGTCTATACATACTATAAATCAAGAGAAGTATGTCCTCGAAGTTAAGGACTCACCAACTTTCTTTGAGATATATCGCACTAGCCACGTGGAGGAGGATGATGATCAAGTGAGGCTCCAGTTCCTACATGGTAACATCATGTAGGCATAGAGTATACGTTAGTACATTTGAATGTACTAAGTATGTAGGATGCAATGCAACAATAGATAGGCAACATAGTCAAAATGCATTATTAGGCAATAGATGAACATATAACAATATGACATGCACGAATGATACTTGAAGTAAACATGTTTATATATAGAATATATTATATATGTAGGAATAGAACATCACCATAGACCAAGCAACTTAGTACTTGGAATCTAAGGTAGACCACCCCTTAGAAGTGATTGAGGAATCAATCCCTCAATTGGTTGATGGACATGACCACCCTCCATCAGAAGTGATTGAGGTATCAACCCCTGAATTGGTTGATAGCTTACCACCACCATTTGAGGTGACTGAGGTATCAACCCCTCAATTGGTTGATAGACATGACCACCCTTCGCTAGAAGTGATTGAGTGATCAACCCCTCAATTGTTTGATGGCTTACCACCCCCATTCGAGGTGATTGAGGCATCACCCCAATTGGCTGTGGTGAACTCACAACACTATAGATGCTTTTCATAAAATCAATAGATGCATATCATTCTTTCTTCATCATAAAGTCACTTAACTTATATACCAATCATTAGGCCTTCAACAACTCCAGATACATTAACCGGAGATTTTATCAAACACTTGGTAGGTGTGCAATACTAGTGTAAAACCATTCAATTCAAGAGTGAAATCATGCAAGTAAATTCAATGTAAAACCGTCCACCAACACTTGGTAATACCTTCATGCAATATACATCAAAACCCTTCATCAAATCTCAAGATAGATCTAAGATTCATAGCTCAAAATATCCATAAATAGTCACACTTTACAAAACCCCGACATAGTTTATAGTCAAATTCATAATAGAAGACCCATAAGTAAAATCAACTTAGAAACATGTAATATTGGTAAAAAAGAAGCTTGGGCACCATGGGTGAAAGGACCCAATGGTTGAAACCGACATACCTTAAATTTGGGGAATTACTTGATAGAGATTGGAATTGGAGACTTGAAGCTTGAGTGAAATTCTTAAGATCCAGATGAGTTTTGGCACTTGACTTTTGGGGTGAAATATTTGTCTAAGTATTAGAGAGAGTATTGGGGAATGTCTTTTATGATATAAAGGTGAAATGTCGCTAATTATAGGTATTTTTACATATGGGAAGACTTAGCCCAAGACCCAAAAGTCTTGGACCGAACTAAAACAAACTGCACAGAATAACACTGTGGCGCACCCCAGTCGCGTCGCACTAGGGGCGCGCAAAGCTCACTGGAAATTGCATTTTAGAAAATCTAAAATCGGGGATAGATCTATTTCCCACTCAATTTGTCCCCCGATCAAGAATATGAAGTCAAATTTTCGATATCACGCATGGATTTTGAGAGATATGGAGAATACGATTCCAGGCACTTTCAAGGCACATTTGTAGGCACTTTTTGGGGTCATTTCAGGTTATTCCTCCCATTATTGCCATCTTGATACCTTAGTCTAGACACCCAATCAATAGCCAACCTCTTGTTTGGAGAAGTGGAGGACTCTTGACCTTGGAAGCCACCATCAAATCAAGCCCTCTTGGACTCCTCACTTCCACTCTTCCTAAGCTTCCCCCCTCGAGTTATTCAGTACATGTCATGAGCCAAGACAAGTCCATATCAATTATACTCATCGTGCTACGATACTCTTCATTTACCAAGTCGGACGCCCCCGACAAAAACTTGTTCATCCTTGATCTAGCTTCAACGATCGATTGAGGAGCATACTTGGAGAGCTTTCTGAACTTGAGGGAATACTCTCTCTCACCCATGGAACATTGCTTAATATTTATGAACTCTATCATTTTATCCTTTCTCAACTCGATAGAGAAGAACCAATTGAGGAAGGCCGCCTTGAACTCCTCCCAAGGTATAACATCATCATTTCCCCTCTCCATCTTCCATTACACAAAACAAACTTGAGCCACACCATTTAGTTGCTAGGCTTCTAGTTCCGTTTTCTCCTCCCTATTTACACCCATGATGGATAATACCTTATACACCTTATCTAAGATCTCTTGGGGATCTTCTTTCGCCTTGCACCTATGAAACTCTAAAGGGTTAATTCTTATGAAATCCCTCACCCTATAGACTGGAGTAAGAGCATGAGGAGCTTTGGGCCTTGGTTCAATTGGTGGGTCATTGCATGTGCCAACATAGTGATGGCATTCCGAAACTAGACTTGAGTGGCCCCTTCCCCTGAGGGGCTTGGTGGGCCAGAACGTCCTTGGGTTTTGCAGGCCCTTTTTGGTGTTCCTCTTTGTAGCGACATGATCTAGAAGATCAGAGAGCATTCATTAGGTGGAAAAACCTTATCTTATATCTAGAGCATGATATAGACCATGAAGAAATGAAACATTTATTAAAACGCCTCACAGCCTCCTATCTATAGTTGTGACGCACTTCACAACCATGAATAAGACTCTAATTAACGTGGTGTGTTGGAATCCAAGGACCATCAACAACCTAGCTCTACGATACCAAGTTTGTCATGGACCAAGCCTAGGGCCTAGGCGTGACACATCTAATGAGAAATCTGAAGACAACCCAAACAAGCCTCTTGATCGTAACATGCACACATACTTGGTTGTGGTAGAAAAATAAGCATCACATGATATAATAAAAAGGTAAAGCGGGATAAGGGAAAGTCTTTGATAATCATAAAGGTATAAAAGAGTCAAGCTCATAGCATAAATACATTATAATATCCAACAACACCTCTAACTTGGAATATTGCAAGGGCCAAGACACTTTTCGGGCTCATCCTCATAGTAATAAGTGTTCAACATAATGAGGTCTTAAAATTGAAGGAGTAAAGTAGATAGTGTCCTTGGACTTGAAGATTCACTAATGCTTAAATCCAAAGTACTGAAATAGCAATGCGGAGGATGATCAAAAGGAGCTCCGTTCCCTACATGATAATCTCATGCAGGCATAGAGTATGGTTAGTATGTTTGAATGTACTAAGTATGCAGGATGCAATGCAACAAGACATAAACCAATATAGTCAAAATGTATAATCATAGGCAATAGATAAATATAATCTCAATATGGCATGCATGATTAATGCTTGAAGTAAAACATGGTTGTAAATAATTCAACTTGCATAATACATAATATATATGTAGGAAGAGATCTTAACCAACATAGACCAAGTGAGATACTACTTGGAATCCGAGACATGACACCCCCTCAACAAGGTGATCAAGGCATAACACCCCCTCGAAAAATTGAATGAGGCATGACATATGATATGCTGTCAAAATACAACACATTTGATTCCTAAAACAAGGGATTTTGTGAGTTCTTAATGCAACATTTTATGGTTTTTATGTGTTTTTGTGTTGTTCTTGCAAAAATATTAGGTTAGCATGATTTTGGAGGAAAATTGCAAATTTTGCTGAAGCATAGGACATACGAGTTCACCTACGAGTCGTAGCCCAAACTACGAGTCATAGGGTGTTATCGTATCAAGAAATAGAGACCAAAAATCAGAAATCTTCTAAGTGGAGGTCAGTCCTACAAGGCCATCCTACGAGTCATAAGTCTTACTATGACTTGTATAGGTGTATTCATAGTAGGAAACAGAGAGTCCAAACTTTGGATAAAAAATTGAAGGCCTAGACTACAAAAGGAGCATACAAGTCGTATCAGTGAGTCATACCAGTTGAGTCCAAGATGCCAAGAACCTGATACGAGACCCCGATTATGACTCATAGGTCACCCTATGAGTCGTATCTGTGACGTATACCAGTTGCCTGCTGTCTTTTCTGTGCAATTTTTAGGGTTAAACTTGTAACTATTATAAATATTCTAAGTTGGGTTTTATTTAGGAGAACTCTACAGATTCCTATTTGGAGATATTGAATGTTCCTTTTAAATATTCTCTCAAGAATATTTTAGGGTTGTAACAAAGTTGTTTATTTTTCTCCTAGAAAACCCACTTTTGGGGATTGCGAATCTTGCTTTGTACTCATTGTCAATCTATCAAGCTTGTGGTTTGCAATTTGTGATGTCTTCAATCTTCATTGCTTTGGGTAAAATTCTCAAATATGTCTTGTATTTGCATTTTTGTTGGTTTTGCCTTAGCCATGAGTAGCTAAGCACCCACAACTTGGGATTATGTGAACCATGGGTAGTCGACTTGAGATGACCTAGGTTTGTGCATTTTTATGATTGGGGTTTTGCATGTATTGTCTATTTCTCTTTATTTTTGTTGTTTGGTGGTGGCCAACACTAAACCCTGCCTACTATTATGATCCTGACCAAGGTAGTCATAAATAGGAAAAGAGAAATAGGTGACAGGATTCAATTGATGTGTTCTCATTTAATTAACCAAACCTGACCAATGGGAGGTTGACTGGGACAATAGGTAATAGTTAGTTGGCACACTATTGTTGCCAACCAAGAGCCATGGTGAAATTTGACCTTCACCTTCACAAGAAGGCTGGAAGAACCTAAGTTACTATCTTGCATGCGAATCTCTAATTGTAGTTATGTTATCTAGGTTAATTAAGCCAACGAACCATGGAAAACATAAATCCCAAGTTGTCCCTAAAATTGAGTTATAGTGTCTATTTATTTTTGTTCTTAAATCACAACCTCCCCCCTTTTTTTAGATATTTTAGTTATAGATACTTGAAATAATTAGTAGTGAAGTCTTGCAGTAAAGCCCTGTATTCCTTGTGGATTTGACCCTAACCTTTGGTTAGGTTAATTGCTGATAGCGATCACTTTCTTATTGGAGCGTGAACATCATAAAAAATTATGGTGCATTGCCGGAGAATACAACTAGGTTTTGACTTGATTTCACAATTAGTTGGTTTAAGTATTAATTTCTAGACTCTCTTGTATTTTACTGTTGTTTTTGCTTTTGTTGTTGTGATTTTAATTTTCAGGGTGTACTAGGTTGTATGCCCTACACAAAGAGCTAAGGAAATCCCTTAGCTCCGATCAATTTGGAGATCTATTGACTCGTTAGGAGAATGGCTCAAGTGAATGAGGATATCGTGATTGAGGAAGAAATAAATATGAATGATGATATGGGAAGACAGGAGAATCCACCACTAAGAGTTAACAGGCCACAACTTAGGGACTTCAACGAGAATGCTTATGGATTGAACCAATATCACTTGAATCCTATGGCTATGGATGTTACTGGTTCTATAGTGTTGCCTCCGCTATTGGCAGATGCTAAATTCTGGATGTCAAATGGATTACTTCAAATGCTCCAAAATCGTGGATTATTCATAGGGATACCTTCAGAGGATCCCCACCGTCATATCCATAAATGTGGTTTCTGTTCGCAAGAGTGCCATGGGGACACAAAATCTTTCTCTTGATGCTATTGATTTATGGGTATTTTCATTGTCACTGACTGGGAATGCAGCTATGTAAGTTTTCTGTACTTCCTCCGAGTACAATAACAACTTGGGCACATCAAAGAGTATTTCTTGAAAGATATTTCCCAAGATCTAAAAAGTTAAAGCTCAAAGATCAAATAAAAAACTTTGAGCAATTACTGGGTGACTTTATTGGCAAAACATGGGAGAGATTTACTAAATGCTTGAGGATGGTGCCCGATCACAAGATTGTTGATGATGCCTTGGTTGAGATCTTCTATCAGGAACTTTATGAGAATATTGAAGGTTGCACCGACACAATCATGGGAGGCATGTTTCTTGACCAACCTTTTGCATTGATAGCCGCAAGGATGGAGTAAGTGGTTAAAACCAATGGAGCATGCGATCATCAAGAGCCTGGTGCAATGAAGACTTCTTGTGCGGTCAACACCAACAATGAGCAAGCAAAGGTCAGTGAAGAGATCATGGAGCAACTTGCTCAACTTCGCCCAAGTATAGACTTGGTCTTGATGCAAAACCAAGAAAGTGTCAAAGCGGTCACTCACCAACCTCCTAAGGCTCCCATCTATGAATATCCATTCTTTGATGAAAATGCTTATTTTGTGAGTAATCAAGCGGCGGGTTTCCGGAATAACCCCCAAGGGTCTAACTCGGACTATTGGAGGCAAGGTTCCGGGAATTAAAGTTGGAATTACAATTATGATGGTGCTTATAGAGATAACCGAGGTGGTTACTATGAAAGAGAGAGGGTGCCGGATGCCTAATGAGGGAGAAGAGATGGTTACAGGAATGGTCCTTACGTGCCGCCCCACAACCATGATACCGTGCCAAGCACTTCTAGTCTTGAAGAGATGTTTGTCAAGTTGTTGAAGAGCGTCCACCACTAATATGAGACCTTGAAGGGAATGAAAGCAGATATTTTAAGTATTAAACAAAAAATAGAATCTCACTAGGTGGAGATTAAGCAACTAGAACAACAATTTGAGCAAGTTTCTTCACAAGTGAAGCAACGCCAAAAGGGCACCTTACCAAGTAACACGGTTCAAAATCCTAAGAACGAAGGGCATTGTATGGCAAAAGCACCATAGATCCCCTTATGCTAATGATTGTGAATGAAGTAGATGAGAAGGGTCTTGGTGGTGAAGTTGTGGTTGCGGGAGGAGGTCCAAAAATTGTTGGGATGCAAAGAAAAGAGCTGAGGGAGCATGAAAAATTGAAGTCAATTCCAAAGCCTCCTCCCCATTTCCCTCAAAGGCTTAAGAAAAAGGAAGAGGAGGGTAAATTCAAACACTTTCTCTCGATGTTGAAGCAACTATCTATCAACATTCCCCTTCTAGAAGCTTTAGAGAAGATTCCCGGGTATGCCAAACATATGAAGGGTTTGGTGACAAAGAAACGCACTTTGAGCCAATAGTTCTCATAGGAGCTCCAACAATGTAGTACGATCATAATCAAATGCCTTGTTAAAAAATGAGAGGACCTCGGTGAATTCACCATCCCTTGCGCCAATGGTGATGTTGAGTTTGAAGAGCATTGTGTGACTTAAGAGTGAGCATCAATCTAATACCTCTTGCCATATTCGAAAAGCTTAGGCTTGGCATTCCTACCCCAACAAGAATGTGTTTGCTCATGGCGGATTGAACCATCAAAAAGCCAGAAAGAATACTTCTTGATGTTCTTGTTAAAGTTGATAAATTAATCTTTCCTGTTAATTTTGTGATCCTTGATTATGAGGTTGACTTTGAGGTGCCCATCATTTTGGGAAGACCATTTCTAGCCACTGGGATAGCTCTCGTGGATATGGATTCAGGTCAACTTTAGTTTAGATTCAATGATACAGAGGTAGTGTTTGACATCTGCCAGTCGATGAAGCATCTGGATGAATTGAAGAGTGAGGTTTGGTCCCTTGATGATTGTTGATAATGGATGAAGACAAAGTCAAGCCACGACGTTAAGCAAGGCGCTTCTTGGGAGGAAATCCATGCATCTTTGATAATCAATTGTATTATTTAAATGTGTTTGGTTGTTGATGTTTTAGGTAGTTGTAATGCTTGGTAAAATTATTGAAATACCCCTAGAATAGAATCGTATGTATAACACGTCTTTCCATATTTTGTTTGTGAATTCGAGACCGAATATGCAATCAACATAGAAAATTGAGTAGGAAAATGGTCTTGTTCATACTTTAGAGAAACCATATCAAAAAATAATTTTTCGATACAAAATCAAATTCCAGTGTAGATGCGCGACAGAGCAGCGACGCAGACCTGTCGCAGATGCACACTTATGTTTTGTTCAACTTTTCAATGTGGATTAGATTCCGAAGTGAAAATTTTGATTTAATTTGAGGGGAATTCTGATCCATTCCCAACCCCTCTTAAGTTCACTAAACCAATATAAGAGATCTTTTACATCATTCTAGGTCCAATGAATTTCTAGCAACTAAATTTTCATATGAGTTGACAGAGTGGTCAAATTCAAATGACCATATCTCCTAAAGTATAATGAGTTAGGTGACCTATAATATATAAAATCGAAGATATTTGAATTATCTTTCCAACTCATTTAATTTTGCCTTGATTCGAATTCGGAGTAGAAAGTTATGACCATTTTAATGAAGGTCTATAGAGCTGTCTGAAGGTGCGCGATGGCTCCATGTTGCAGACCCAACGCTGACCCTTTCTGTATGAGAGAAATGACATTTTTTATTTTTATTTTGAGGGTAATTTTATCCTAAAACTTTTGGGGTCTATATAAGGTCCCAAAACGCATAAAATATCAATTTTCCTAATCAAGACCCTCTCCTTCACTTCTAAAAATAAAAACTCAAGAATCATTAAGAAAGTAATCAAAGATAGGATGAGCTTTCAAGATTCATCCTCAAGGTGAGTTATTCGTCATAACTTTCAATATATCCAACCCAAATTTCTTCATCTATTCATGAATCTCTAATAGAATCTCAAATTATAACCTAGGGTTTCAAGAAAATGAATTCAAGAATTCCAATAAAGGATTTATTGATTCTTCTTCTTCAAGAATCAGGGTTCTTCATCAAGAACTCTAAAGATTCTAAATCAAGAATTCAAGAATCAACAAGAAGCTCTTCAAACAATGTCTTTCCAAGTTTTTCAACTCCAAAAGAACTACCAAGATCTAGAATTTTCTCCAAGAAAGCTAGTATTCATCAAATTTTGATGGTAATATCAATTTTTCAAGTATGTGAGGCTAAAAGAAAATATGAGATTATTCTCTCATGTTCCCCATAGATGGTCTTAGATGATAGTTGAAGGTTCTTGAGTCTACATGTATAATTCTTGATTATTTTCTTGAGAAATAATATTTATTACATACACTTTCATATGTTGATGATCATCATAAACTTGTTGTCTTTAATTGAATACTTTTCATGTGATATTTTATAAACCCTATATGTTAACTTTTGAAATCATGCATGAATGAACCTAGGGATGGAGTCTAGAGAGTTTATGCAAGTATGATTATGAGAATCTTGATATGAGTATGAGGTTGAGTTATTTGAGCTTGATGATCCTATGAGTCTTCATAATTGAGTTCTTGATGTTATGTCTAAACGACTTCTTCGAATTGATGATATGAGTCCTTGAGTTCTTAGATGATAATTGAGTTTATTGAGATGAGTTAAAGTCCCTGAAATAATAGAGGACCCTTGAGTTTGAGTTAATTGAGATGTTGAGAGTCTGTATGAGACTAATTGAGATGATGAGAGTCTCCATGAGACTAATTGAGATGATGAGATTCTCCATGAGACCAATTGAGATGATGAGTTCCTCCATGAGGCTACTTGAGATGGTGATGAGGATTCTTATGAGCATTGAATCTTGGGAGGAGTATCGAGCACCAAAATGAGTAAGAGTAAGTCCCACTTGCACTCATTACCTACACCGACCCAGCGTAGGAGAGTATTGAACCATTACATCTCACAGTCCCCTCTCGAGTTTACATCCCTGAAATTAATAGAGGATGGTTGATTTCAGATTCCTCGCGGATCATATTCATCCCTTAGCTGGAAAGTACAAGGTGGTTGTGGCAATATCAGTGTGATTGTTGTACAACCCCTGTCTCATAAGTAGTTGTTGTCGGTTAAGAGAAACTCTTAGAAGGTTTTCAAACTGAGTAATCTTAGTCCAAATGAGGTAAGATGAGATGAGATGAGATGTGATGACTTGAGTTGAGCTTCTTTGAGGTGCGTTCCTCTGAGACGAGTTTGGTTTGATTGATGAGTTGATTTGTTGTTGGGTCACTTGTCTACTCTTTATTCTTCCTTTAGATAGACATTTCACATGATGATTTTTACTACTCTTGATATTGATTGTTGTTTCTATATTATTTTACCTATTTTGGTTTCATTCAACTATTTTACATACCAGTAAATTTTACGTACTGACATCCCCTTCTGGGACTGCATCATTTCATAATATAGATACAAGATTTGAAGATCGTCAACAGGCACATCTTTAAGGATTTGAGATGTTCAGTTGATTGGTGAGCCTCTCCTACTATGGAGGATTTGTTATATTTATTTCATCTTGCTTGAGAGTTAGATTTGATTAGTTTTATTTGGATTAAGGTAGCCATGGGTCTGTCATTGGCACAACTTGATAGTGATAGAGGCTTCATAGGCTAGAGTCGAATGATGATGTTATTTTTGAGCTAGTTTTTTTCTACTAACCTTTCCATTTATAATATTATTTTGAGATTTGACGAAATATGCCCATTTACTTTCTTATGTCTTCCGCTGATTAGTAGAATGTATGAATGAATGAATGTGATGAGGTCAATTGGTTCACTTGGGGACTAGCAATAGTCTCTGAGTGCCAATTACATCTAGGGTGCCCTCCCGGGGCATGACAAACTTGGTATCAAAGCATGATTTCAAGTATCCTAGGGAGTCTATGAAGCCGTTTCAAGTAGAGTCTTGTTTATGGGTGTGTTACCACACTTTATAAGCAGGAGGCTATTGAACATTAGGAATTGTTACACTTATTTCTTATTTCAACTCATGCGATAGATTTAAACTCTACCAAAACTTTATTTTAATTCGTGTGCTACGTGTGACACAATTACGATCATGCTTCCAAGAAGAGCCGATAAAGGAAAGGACAAGATAGTAAGAGTCATAGTTGATTGAGATAGGTGACTAGAGCTGTTATCTATTAAGTAAGTAATAGGGTGATGAGTCGATAACTTTACCTTGATTTTTCATAATGAGGTGTAGAGAAAGAGTTATTGTTAGAATGTGATAGAGCGTGCTCAAACTAAAAGGGAGTTTATATCGATGTGTTATAGTATCCACACTATTGATGGTAAAGAGTGGATGTTGAATAAGGGGAAAGAGTGTTTTTATTGTGATGGATCTAAATTAGGCCTATTATTTTTTTCTAGTGAGAGTTCATGAGACTCATTGAGTCATGAGCTTAGTTAGGTAACAGGGTATGATATGTGAGTGGTACTAAGCCGTGAGGAGGGCAATGCATTGATTGAATACTCGCTATGAGATTTTAGTGGGCTTACATTCCCTACATTTTTACCTAGTAATGGTAAGATGGTGTGATATTAGAGAGGTATGTGATAGATGCACATGTTAGTGGTAGATCCTAAGCTTGAATTTTGAGAAGTAGAGTGGAAGAGGAGATAACATTGTGAGAGTAATAGTGTCTTAATTGGAGATTTGCTCAAAGAGGCTTTCCCTAGTGTATGTTCGAGAAGAAGATGTTGATATGTGAGGAAGTAATGCTATGGGAAAAATACAAGTTCCTCTTAGGTAAGACGAGTGAAACGAGAATAGCTCAATAGATAAGAAGAGACTTGAGCTGTGTACCCATGATTGTGTAAAGATGTGTGAAGTCCTAAGCTATGACTGCTATAAGAGTCTAGATAGTACATTTGAGTTGTCAATGCGGAGTAGGTTGATATAAGCATTCCTTGTCATCCCGATCAACTAAGTTAATATGGATAGGCGATGATGAGTTTTTGCCGTATAATCTAAGTCTTATACAAATTAGTTTATGAGACTACAGAAGTAGCACGTTAGTAGGCAAAATAAGAGGTTAGACTATAAGAGTTATGGGAAGGGGTTATGCACGCCATTAAGAGCAACAAATATAGAGAGAGATTTCCATAGAGACAAGAGGAAGCTGAGAGTGGTATCTTTGAAGAGAGTCTTAGTATCCAATTTATTTGTGCGACTATATAATGATAGAAGAGTCTAAGACTCCTATTCTTGTGAATAGTGATTCATCGATCATGTAGAGGTATATGCTTATAGCCTAGTAGAGGGGTTTGATTCGCAAAACTGGAGAGATGACCCTTGAGCTAAGGGGGAGATGGTGACGTGACAAACTGAAGTAGATCTTGGTTTTGATAGAGATGGGCTGATTGAGATAAGACATTAGTTTTCTTGTCATATTATACATTTCTTATTCTTCCATTGAGGTGATGTTCTATTCCCGTCTGGTATACGACTGCTATGCCCATGGCCCAGTCCCATATACCACTTGTTGATTGTTATTCATGTTGAATTGTAAGGATGTAAAATGATAAATTCATTCATTAACTTTAATCTTACCCCATGAATCTAAGTGTTTCCAATCCTATGTTAAGAGAGAAATGACCTGAGTTTTACCCTACATACAATTCAGTGAACTCAGAATGAGTCTTGATAGATGAGAGAGATTGTACTTCATTATGGACGTTCTCAAATAAGATTTCTCGATTGAATCGTGCTAATGATCATCATTCCAAGTTTTTTGAGTGATCCTGTCTTTCCATGTCTTGATCGAAATGTCGAAGATAGTAGATGAGTAATGATTGGTGAGAGGGAGTGAAAGTTCTCCATTGTAACATTTCCTTATGCGTGCCCTGACCTTTAGTACATTATGCTACTGTTGATGGTAGGATGTAGAGTGTCAAGTATGAGATGTGGAATCGTGCTTATTGTGCAAGAGGAGTAGTAGTTGGGGCTTCACTGGAGAGGGAGATGACGAGTTCCTCTAGGCCCTAATAGTGATGTTGATAGTACTAGACGGAGAATGAGGATAGACTAGGAGAAGTAAATGTATCCTTATTATGACATTGGTGTTGTTCTTGTGTCATGTAGGGGTAGAGATAGGGAGGAGGTGAGAGGTGAGACAATATGGTATGTAATAGATAGATAAGAGTATGATGGTGCGTCTTTGAGTGGGAGCTCTTTTAATGGTAGAAGTAGAAGTGCTAACTAGACTTGAAAATTCTAAGACAGAGTTAAAGTGGTTAAAGTGATAGGCTTGAATGCGTAGTTATTGTTATGCAAGTATTGATGACAAACTATCAAAGAGTTCATGATAGTGAAGTAGTGAAAAGGACTAGTGCTCTTTCAATGAATCCCTTTTAGAAGTATAGAGTTAAGTATTGAGGATTAGCATGGTATGGATATGATTGTCTTAAGGGCAGCACCTTGAGGCTCAAAAGTAGGCTTGAATGGAATGAGAGGATGTGGATAGGTAGAGAGTTGAATAGGAGCTATGACCTTAAGTTGATGGAGTAGAGCATCGTGAAAGGGAGCACAATTGACATGAGGTGCTAATCTTGATAGTTGTATATAGAGTCTTGTGTATAAATAGTCCCATTCTTGATTGGAGTTGATGTTTTTCTTCATAAGTTCGAAGGGCTGATTTTCGAAGTGCTTAAATGACTCGAATTAATTGAGTTTCAACCTTCAGTTTGTGCTTGATGATGAAAATTCTGAGAGAATATCTTTACTCTTGCTCTGAACTGAGTTGTCTATTCTGAGTGATTTGTGATCGACTGAAGTGGGTCGACAGTTTGATTTGTTGAGTGATTGATGAGAAGAGAATTGAACATTATTCGTTCCTATTGATGAGAATGTTGAAGGTAATGTTCTTACCTTTGAATTAATAGATGTTCCTATTCTTGAGTCGATTGACTATTCTTGAGCCTGAATAGAGATTGTTGAGAGTGATGAGGAGTCAAAAGACTGACTGATAGATGTGAATGTTGAGATGAGTTTTGAGTCTATTCGTATCTTGGTATCCACCTTTACTCATCATTCGAGGATGATCCTAAGGGGGAGATGATGTAATGACTGGTAAAATTACTGAAATATTTCCAAAATGGAATCCTATGAATAATATGTCTTTCCATGCTCCATTTGCGAATTTGAGACTGGATATGCAATCAGCATGGAAAATTGAGTGGGAAAATAGTTTCGTTCAAATTTTAGAGCAACCGGACCGAAAAATAATTTTTCGATCCAAAATCAAATTCCAGTGTAGATGTGTGATAGAGCCGCGCCGTGGACCTGCCGCGGATGCACATTTATGTTTCTTTCAAATTTTTTCGATGGGGATTAGACTCGATTTAATTTGAGGGGCATTCTGGTCCATTACCAACCCCTCTTAAGTTGATTAAATGAATATAAAAGATCTTTTACATCAAGCCAGGTCCAAAGAATTTCTAGCAACTAAATTTTCGTATGAGTCGATAGAAGGGTTAACATCAAATGACCATTTCTCATAAAGTATAATAAGTTGACTGACCTATAATATATCAAATCGAAGATATTTGAATTAGCTTTCCAGCGCATTTAATTTCGCCTTAATCCGAGTTTGGACTAGAAAGTTATGACCATTTTAGTGAAGGCCTAAAGAGCTGTATGAAAGTTGTTGTTGTTGTTATTATTATTATTATTATTATTATTGTTGTTATTATTATTATTATTATTATTATTATTATTAT
>JAABOM020092061.1:0-28429 GCA_011800125.2 Solanum clarkiae | reverse complement strand
TATAATTCCGCGTTTACATGTTATAGTTGGGTTGTAGGCTGACTTGTCTTGGTTGGATAGGACGAGTGCCATCACGCCTAATTTCAGGTCGTGACAGTTGGTATCAGAGCCCAAGGTTCATAGGTCTCGCGTGCATACAAGCTGAGTTTTAGTAGTGTCTCACGGATCGGTACGGAGACATCTGTACTTATCTTTGGGAGGCTATGGAGACTGTTAGGAAATTTTCCTTTATTTACTCTCTTTTATAGTGCGTAGTTAGGTCCGCTGGTACTGAGTATGCCTTGTTTTTTTGACAGATGGTATCAGAGCCGACTCTCACCTAGTACGGTGGGTAGGGAGTGGAAGCTCAGCGAGGATGCTGAGTCCCTACGGGTGGTGAATATAGTAGTGTGTGTAGGGCATAGCCTGGCTTGTCTGGGCTGTGTGCGGGCAAGTGTGTATAGAGCATGGCCTGGCTGCTGTAGGTTACCAGAAACTCCCACATTGGAAAAGAGAGGGGGAGTCCTAGGCTACATGTTGAGGACAGATCCTTACATGTACATAAGCGTTTTTCCAGGCTTTCCTGGGAGGAACAAAACCGTGCGGCCTTGTGGGGCTAGAGCGGATAATATATGCACGTGTGGGGCCAGATCATGACACACCACCACTCTCAACCTCACCCAACCTACTCAACCGGTGAACTTCTCCAACCACCTTCTTGCCACCCATAGGTCTTCACTTTCCATAATTTCCAAGCAACCTCACCTTCTTCGAATTCACAACATTAACCTCAAACGATTCACAAGCTATTCCCACTTCCGAAAGCAATCAACACATCATCACCAAGAACCACCACAAATATAATAAGGTAGGGATTAAAGACCCTATTCATGAGACCTATAGACATGAGCGGTGCACAAGTCAACCAAAAGACACCACCCAAAATTCAACATACCGTAAAGGACATTCAACAGCTCATTGGTCACTAGAAACAACTCAATAGAAATAACTTAGCCTGAACACCCCTAACTCTTACAAGATGATAAATCCAATCCCTTGGAGATCAATTGTACCCTAAAATAAGAGATGGACTTACCCTCCACTACACTCAAAGACGGGTGATTAGGGAATTGGAATCTAACTCTATGGTCCCTATCATCAATGGAGACACAACATACATGCAAACAATCCACTCCAAGTATGATCTCAAACTCTCCACATCCAATCCAACAAAACCATAAGTCAATATCTAAATACAACATGACCGCAAAGCAATTTCCATAGACCTTTCTAGCAACAATAGACTCACTAATGGGATATACACCAAAAGTGCACATAACCATCCAGAACACATATGAAGCCCACTAGCAACAAAAAGGAAACTTCAACATACTGGTAGTAACATCAGGCGCCTCATCCACCCCTTGCCTCCTTTGTAAAGCATAGAAACGATTATGTCTTGTAGTATACCCTTGATCAACATAGCCATCTTTACCCTTGTTTTGAGCATATGGGCAATCCAAAATTTCGTGGCCCATTTCTCCACATCCAAAGCATGTACCCGTGTTCCTCCAACATGTACCACCATGTTTCCTCTCAGACTTGCATCTAGGATGAATTACCCCATTATCTCCTTGGGGCCTTTGATTTGACACACTATTCATAGCGACCCTCTTGCTTGGGGCATCGTCGAACTCTAAACCTTGGGAGCCACTATCAAGTCGAGCCCTCTTGGCCTCATTATCCCTTCTTTTCCTCAACTTCTCCTCCTCTATTTGTTCAACATAAATCATGAGGCTGGACAAATCCATATCATTAATCAACATAGCGGACCGACATTCTTCATTCACCAAGTCATCACAAACTTATTCATCCTAGCCCTTAGGTCGGCAACCAAGTGAGAAGCATACTTAGAAAGTTGGTTAAACTTAAGGGCGTATTGCCTCACACTCATTGACCCTTATCTCCAATTCATGAATTCTATCAATTTGGCTTCCCTAAGCTCAAGAGGAAAGAACCGATTAAGAAATGCCACCTTGAAATCTTCCCATAGAACCATATTGTTGACTCCCTTCTCCTCCGTCCGTTGATTGTACCATGTTTTTGCTACTCCTTTGAGTTAGTAGACCGCTAACTCTGCCTTTTCTTTTGATCTAACACCCATGATGGCCAATACCTTATAAGTCTTATCAATAAACTCTTATAGGTCTTAATCTATCCTCGACCCATAGAACTCTGGTGGGCTCATCCTCATGAAGTCTCTTACCCGAGAAGCCGGTGTAGGAGCATGAGGGGCTTGGGCCCCTTGATTGGCTTGGTTGGCCACAACTTGTGCAAGCAAAGTGAGAGCATCCTGAAGTTCGCCATTATCCGGTTGTCTCTCGGGAGTACGGGCTCTTCTTCCTCTTATGTTAGGCATGAACAACTAGCATGGCAAAGAATAATTGTTAGGGGGAAAGAACTTACTTCAACTCTATAGCACGACCGACAACATGAAGAAGGAAAACATTTCCTAAAACGTCTCATAGCCTCCTACTCATAGTTGTAGTGCACAACACAACCATGAATAAGACTCTAATCGAAGCAGTATGTTGGACTCCGAGGATCTAACAACCTAGTGCTCTGATACTATCTTTATCCCATCCCAAGCTTAGGACCTAGACGCGACTGACGAAAGAGGAACCCAAAGGAATCCCAAACAAGCCTCATAGCATATCATTACACATCCTTGGTCGCGGAAGTAATTAAAAATGACAACAAGAGATAAGCACAATCAACTGAATTGGGGATAAGGGTAAACTTCCATATCATAGACATCAAGAACAAGAGAGTCAAGGCTTATAGCATAAGTACATAACATGTCCAACAATACCTCTACTATATAGATAAGAGCGGAGCCCAAGACAAGCAATCGGGCTCACCCTCATAGTTGATGTGTACGTAAAAGAAAGATAGTTTAGAACATAGCATGAGATCATAAGCAATATCCCCGGAATGTAGGACTCATCAACAAGCTTGAGTGAAATCGTACTAGCCACGTGGGTGGAGATGCTCAAGCAGGGCTCCGGTTCCTACATGGTGATATCATGTAGGCATAGAGTATACATTAGTATGTTGGAATGTACTAAGTATATAGAATGTAATGCAACAAGAGATAGGCAATAATCAAAATGCATAATCATAGCAAGAGATAGTATATTAGCAACATGGCATGCATGAACAATGCTTAAGGTAAAACATGCTTGTAAATCATGATCAAGAAATGTAACTCAATATGGAATACATACTCAACCTTTGTTACCAATCTTTATAAAATGGACCGAATGACCCCCAGTCACCGTACGGTATAACCTTTTTGGAGAGTATTACTAATATCCCTACCATACGAAATAGTCTTTTTGGTAGGTGGTATAAGATGTCTTCTACTTTATGATAAATCTTTTGGGTAATAACCGTGATTCATTCTACCTTACGGCATGGCCTTTTTGATTGAATATCCACACTTTACGAAATGATCTTTTCGGTAGGAACCATTAGTATTTCTACCTTATGACAGGCCTTTTTAGTAGGGGGTCCATACCTTACGATATGATCTTTTCGGTAGGAATTATTAGTTATTCTACATTACGGCAGAGCCTTTTCGAAAGGGAGGTCCATACTTTACAATATGATCTTTTCGGTAGGAATCATTGGTCTTTCTACCTTATGGCATAGCCTTTTCGACAGAGATCGTAGAACTAGCTCATCACAATATTACATTTCAAACAACAAGGGAAGAGCTTCTCCATTTTCTCAAGAGCACAACAAACATGAAAACCGAACAATCTACTTGCAACACCATATGTATTCCTTCATGAAAGCAGCTCATATAAACATTCCTATCATCATCATATAGTCATCACATACATACATCACTTTCATCATCATTCCATCATCATTTCATCACCATTTAGTCATTCAACTCATAAGATATGCATTGGACCTTCAATTCCTTAAGAAACATAACCAAATATTTTATCAAACACTTAGAGGGTGTGTAATGCAAGTGTAAAACCATGCAATCCAAGAGTAAAATCATGCTAGAAAATTCAATGTAAAACCTTCAATAGATACTTGCTAACACCCTCAAGCAATATATATCAATACCTTCATCAAATCTTACAATAAATCTTAGATTTTAAGCTCAAAACATGCTAAAACAATTACCATTTCATACACCCCAATATAGTGTACAGTGAATTTCATAATAAGCAAGACCCATGAGTAGATTAACTTTAAATCATGCAATTTTAAGAAAAAGAAAGCTTGGGCACTATGGGTGAAAGGAACCCATGAAAGAAACCCACATATCTTAGCCTTTGGAGAATCATTGAAGAAGATTAGAGATGGAGACTTGAAGCTTGAGAGGAAATCCTTAGATCCGGAGAGGGTTTTGGACACTTGAATTTTGAGAGAAATATAATATTAAGTGTTTGAGTGAGTATTGGGGAATGTCTTGTACGATATGAAGGCAAAATATAACTAAGTATAGGTGTTTTCTCATGTGGGAACACTTAGGACCAAGACTTAAAAGTCTTGGACCGATTTAAAAAAACTGGGCAGGAATAACATTGTGGCGCATCAGACTACAGATGCGCTAACCTCACTGTTTTTCGTCAAAGTTGGAAAATCAAAATTGTGAATCGTTTACTCTAAAATTGTGGTTTGACCCTTTCCCCCCTAAATTTGACCTCCTAAACAAGAATATGAGGTCGAATTTCTGAAATAATGCACAAATTTTGAGATATATGGAAATTACAACTCTGGACACTTCCGAGACACATTTTATGGCACTTTTTGGGGTCATCACAAAGTCTTTTGATAAAACAAAAATGATACATTTACAAAGGAATTAGTAAGCCATAATCAAGCTAATATTATTTAAACATACAGGACAACTTTAGAAAGAACATAATAGGATGCATAGATGAACATAATGGAGAATAAGCAAATTATATAAACTTGGAATATACATATGGGTGATCATTTAGACATTTTACTCTCACCATAGAATATGGAATATGCACATGAGAAATGAACAACTTATCTTACTTGAATGTATGATAAGTCACATAAACTTAAATTAGTGAGAAATAAACGATGTCATACATAATTAAAGTATTAATATTCTTGGGTGAACGATACATCACTTTACATAAAAGATTATTTTATTATGCAACGAACATTAGTAATCATAATGGAGACCACCTCACACACTTGTAGACATTACCATGTACCTTTAATGGAAAATGTCATTTGAACTTGTGAAACAATGAATCATAGGAACTTTAAATCACCTTTGGACATAACATAAGGGAACCATTTAATTTATCATAAGAGGACCTCTTGGGAACATGAGGAGAACTTGAACATATGTTAGAGAAACATTTAATCGACATAAACCATGTGAGCTAAGCCATAGAGTCCCAGTGTTTCTCCTACATCAGAAGAAAGGGGGAAGTCACTTGCCAAGGTGACCTCTTAAGATGCCAAAGTGGATCCACTAAAGCTTTGCTTGAGCAACCTCCACTAGGTTGTTCTAGAACTCAATCTCTACTAGCGGGTGATTCCTATTTCCTATGGTGGTACGTAGTTATGGGACATTGGTATTCTTCTAAAGGTCTCATGCCTCTTCTAACGGGGAGCTTCCGCATCCATCCCAAGGTCCACTCAGTGCTAAATAACCTCTTATGGAATAATCATAGGCATGAATCATGAAATTCATTAGTGGAGAGGTATTCTACTAACCCATCCCATAAGCCTTTTAAAGCAATGAAGGGGAATTTTACTAACCCGACTCATAAACATTTAGAACATTATTTATCATCATGTGGATAACTCGTATATCTTGGCTAAGCCTCTACTATCGGCTCACACCATCATCATATCCCTCTATGAATGGGCCATCATAGTCTCATGATCATAAATAGGTGGGTACTCATATTCTTTTATTCCTCATTCTTGACTCTAAGGAGTTTATTTTAGTCCCAAATAGCATATAAAGAGTATGGTCATGACATGCATAAACGTGTACACTATAGTATCATAAAGAAGACCTTTCAATAATACATGGCTTCCAACAATCACTTCAAAGAATTTCACAATATATTTGATATATTTCATCCTCTATCACATTCATGAACTAGCATACATATAATGAAACCTTTTTTATTATTCATAAGAAACTTTTTATAAGTCAATAATAAAATAGTCTTTCTCATAAGCTTTCATTCCTAATTATTTAGACATCATACTTCAATGCATATACTGATATATTAAAAAAATGCACAATATTGTCTTTTTGAGCTATGTTGATGGGTGTTACAATGCCTCCCCTTGGGAACATTCGTCCTCGAATGTGAGTAGAGATAGCATGAATAGAATGGAACATCTATTAACTCCTTAGTAAAACAATAATGCAAATAAAACATTGATTTCATGCAACTTTCAAAGTCTCTAACGTGGACATCATTTTAAAAGCATGAGTGACACATTTTCACAATTGCACATAGGACTTCAAAAAACTTAATGCATGCATAATAAGTAACATGTCAAGGCTAGATAAATGATGTACGAGAATGATCATGAACTACCATTATTACCAATATGCTAGCACTATTAATTACCAAAACATCAATCATAGCACCACCACTTACGAAACCACTTAATACTAACCATCTCAAAATTCAAGGAAACACATATATACTGGGCATAGTATTACGAGCTCTCTCTCTTCCCTTCCTAGTGGCAACCAGGCAATCCCTTCTCTTGTGCCCTAAATCACCACACTCAAAGCAACCTTATTGACCCACCAATCATACTCCTAGGTGCATCTTACCACACTTGTTACAAGTAGGATATGGGTTCCTTTCCCTTCTTACTCCTAGCTTCCGGTCTCTTGGTAAATGACGATCCACCCTTATCAAAACGAGCTCTCTTAGACTCTTTTTCTTTCTTCTTTATCTTTTCATCTTTGATCTGCTTCACTGGAACACCCCATAAAATTATCGAAATACCCCTAGAACGTAATCGTGCGCATAATGCATCTTCCAAAGCTCTGATGAGAAATTCGAGATTGGATTTGCGATAAGCATGGAAAATCGATTAAGAAAATAGTCTCAACCCCGATTTAAGAGCAACTGAGTTGAAAAATAATTTTCAAATTCGCGCCCCTGGCGCTACGCGAAGGGGGAGAATAGACACACTTAAGTTTTTTTTTAAATTTTCGACTGGAATTGAAATTTTAAAAAAATTGGTGAAATACATTGGTCCGTGCCCCTGTTGCATCGCGAACCAGTTTACAAATTTTAAAATTTTCTTTTTAATTTGGAAATAGTCATTTTTCAATTCCCACCCTATCCTACGTCTTATAACGTATTTTAAAGATCATTTTATATCGATTAAGGGTTTCTAAACCTATTTTTCTTAAGTTCTTGTGCAAGAAAACCTTGAGAGAAGAGACAAGAAATCTTGGGGGATTGAAAATTAGAGTCTAATTCTTGAAAAATATTAGTGCAAACGTCATTCAGGTATATAAGGCTAAATAAAGCATGTGATTATTCTCTCATGTACCTCATAGATGATCTTAGATGAGAGTTGAAGGTTCTTGAGTCTACACGCATGATTCTTAATTATTTTCTCGAAAATTGTATCTACTACATGTATTTTCATATGTTGATGATCATCATAAACTTAGTTTTCTTGAATTGAATACTTTTCCTGAGATATTGTATAAACTCTATATGATAACTTTTGAAAGCATGCTTTAATGGACCTAGGGATGGAGTCTAGAGCCTTGACTTGAGTATGTTGATGGAAATTTTGATGTGAGTATGAGTTTGAGTTATTTGAGCTTGATGATCTTATGAGTCTTCATAATTGAATTCTTGATGTTCTGTCTAAACGACTTCTTTTAATTGATGATCTGAGTCTTTGAGTTCTTAAATGAGAATGAGTTCATTGAGATGAGTTAAAGTCCCTGAGATAATAGAGGACCCCTTGATTTTGAGTTGACAATATGATGAGTGTCTCCATGAGACCAATTGAGTTGATGAGTGCCTCCATGAGGCTACTTGAGATGGTGATGAGGATTCTTATGAGTATTGAGTCTCGGGAAGAGTATCGAGCACCGAAATGAGTTAGATTGAGTCTCATTTTCACTCATTACCTACTCCGGCCTAGCGTAGGAGAGGATTGAACCATTACATCTCATGGTTCCCTCTCGAGATTACATCTCTAAAATAAATAGAGGATGGCTGAGTTTAGATTCTTTATGGATCATATTTGTCCCTTACCTGGAAAGTTCGAGACGGCTATAGCAACATTAGCGTGATTGTTATATAACTCCTGGCTCATAAGTGGTTGTTGTCAGTTAAGAGAAACTCCCAGAAAGTTCCCAAACTGAGTAATCTGAATTGAGCTAAGATGAGATGAGTTGAGACAAGTCTAATTTGATTGATGAGTTGATTGGTTGAGGGGTTACTTGTCTACTCTTTATTCTTTCTTTAAATAAACATTTTACATATTGATTGTTACTATCTTGATGTTGATTATTATTCCTATTATATTGTACCTGTTTCGATTTCATTCAGCTATTTTACACACCAATGTATTCCACATACTGACGTTCCTTTCGGATTGCATCATGTTATGATGTAGATACATATAATAGAGGTCATCAACAGGCACAATATTGAGGATCTTGAGACGTTCAGCAGACTGGTGAGTCTCCCCTACTTTCATTGGGTTCATCACCTATTTTTATCTTGCTTTAGAGTTAGAAAATTGTTTAACTTTTATTTTGATTGAGATAGCCATGGGTCAGTCATTGGTACCACCTAATAGTGGTATAGGCTTCATAGACTAGAGTCAGATGTTGATATTGAGACTTATGGGCTAGTTTCCTTCTACTAGCTTTACATTAGATTATTATTTGAGATTATATGATAAGTTGTGCCCATTTAATTTCGTATATCTTCCGCTGATTAGTAGAATGAATGTGATGAGATCAAGTGGTTCGCTTGGGGACTAGTACTAGTCTCTGGGTGCTAGTTACACCTAGGATACCCTCCCGGGGTGTGTCAAACTTGGTATCAGAGCATGAGGTCAAGTGTCTCAGGGAGTCTATGAAGTTGTTCCTAGTACAGTCTTGTTTGTGGGTGTGTTGTGCACGACACTTCATAATTAGAAGGCTATAGGACATTAGGAATTGTTTCCCTTCATTCATGTTCTAAGTCATTCTATAAAGTTATACTATGCGAAAGCTCTATTCTAATTCGTGCTTTGCGCGTTGCTAAATTGTGATCATGCCTCCCAAAAGAATCCTTATAGGTAGAGGACGTCATGCCAGATAGAATGTCAATCCACTTGAGCCTCAAGTACATGAGGTGCCTGTGGAATAAGTTATCCCTGTTGTACAGCCCCTACAAGATAAGATATCCAATACTGAGCTTCGCCAGGCTATCCAAACTCTAGCCTAGTCTATCACAGCACCTACTATCAGACAAGGAGTGGCCCAACAGGATGCCTATGACACTTCTAGAGTTCGGGAATTCTTGTGGGTGAATCTGCCTGCATTCACAGGGTCTGCATTCTGCATCCACTGAGGATCTTAAGAACTATATGGAGGAGCTCCAAAAAGTGTTCCAAGTGATGCATGTGGCTGATGCTGACCGAGTTGAACTGGCTGCTTATCAACTAAAGGTTGTGGCTAGACTGTGGTATGATCAGTGGAAGAAGGGTAGAGGGGAGAATGCCCCCATGATAACTTGGGCTATGTTCGAGGAAGCTTTCTTGCGGCGTTTCTTCCCAAGCGAAAGAAGAGAGCCAAAGGTAAGAGAGTTCTTGAACTTGAAACATGGCTCTATGACTGTGCAAGAGTATGAGCTCAAGTTCACACGATTATCTCGCAATGCTCCAGATATAGTTGCTGGTATGAGGGGGAGGATGGGGATGTACGTTGATGGGTTGAATAGAGGGACCAAGAGAGATGGGAGGGGAGCTATGCTCATGAGTGACATGGATATAGGGAAGTTGATGACCTTTATGGAACAGGCTGATGAGGAGAGGTAGCAAGGTAAGTAGGAATTCAGAAATAAGAAAGCAAAAATATCCGGCCATGAGGTTGGAAAGAAAGGCAATGGTAATTGGTTTCCAGCACCGTCATCTGCTAGTGCACCTGCTCCTAAAGTTAGACGTGATCATAGGCCCGAGAATGTTGGAACCCATGGGTCTCAGTCACAAGTTAGTGTTCAAGGTTCATGAGGTAAACCACCATGTGGTACATACGGCAAGCTACACTTGGGTAAGTGTCGTGAGAGGACTGATGCGTGCTTCTGGTGTGGTCAAGTGGGGTATTATCAGAGGGATTGTCCAAAGCAAGCTGATCGGGCTCAATCTTCTGGACCAACCCCACCAGCCAAGGAAAATCAGAAAGGTAATACGACGGGCACAACCAGAGCTACAAATCATTTGTATGCTATGGGTAGTTGACATGATCAGGAGAACCCCCCAGATGTTGTGATGAGTATGATTTGAATCTTTTCTATTGACTGTTATGTGTTCATGGATCCTGGTGCCACATTATCTTTTGTAACTCCTTATGTGGCCAGTATATTTGATAGAACCCTCGAGAGTCTTCTTGAACCTTTTGATATTTCTACTCCTGCGGGTGAGTCTATTCGAGCTGAGAGAATCTACAGAACTTGCGTAGTGTCTATCCATCATAGGGCACTAGCATTGATCTGATTGAATTAGATATGACTGATTTTGATTTGACCCTTGGCATTGATTGGCTTCATGCCTATTATGCCTTTGTTGATTGTAGAGCCTGAACCGTTAAGTTCCAATTTCCGAATGAATTGATTCTAGAGTGGAAGGGTGATTCCGTAGCACCTAAAGAAAAGTTTATCTCATACCTTAGAGACAGAAACATGATTTCTAAGGGGTGCATCTACCATGTTATGAGAGTTAAATCTGATGATGTTGAGTCTCTAACTCATGAGTCAGTTCTGATCATGAATGAGTTTCTAGAAGTGTTCCCTGAAGATCTGCCTGGAGTCCCTCCTATTAGGGAGATTAAATTTGGGATTGATGTTTTTCCTGATTCCTAGCTATCTTAATTCCACCCTATAAGATGGCCCTCGTGGAACTGAAGGAATTGAAAGAACAGTTGAAAGATTTATTAGAGAAGGGCTTTATAAGGCTGAGCATTTCTCCTTGGGGTGCCCCTTTCCTATTTGTGTGAAAGAAAGATAGGTCTCTCATAATATGTATTGACTATAGACAAGTGAACAAGATCACCATAAAGAACAAGTATCCTCTCCCAAGGATGGATGACCTGTTTGACCAACTTCAGGATACCTCTTGTTTCTCAAAGATAGACCTCTGATCTGGTTACCATCACTTGAAAGTGAGGGAATATGATATTCCAAAGACAGCCTTTAGGACTGGATATGGCCATTTTGAGTTCTTGGTCATATCCTTTGGGTTGACGAATGCACCCCAACCTTCAAGGATTTGATGAATAGAGTGTTCAGATAGTATCTTGATATGTTTGTGATTATGTTTATTGATGATATTTTGGTGTATTCAAGAGATGAAGAGGAGCATGAAGATCACCTCAGAATTGTCCTTCAAACTCTTTCGGACCACGAGTTGTATGTAAAATTCTCGAATTCTGGCTTAAGTTCATGGTTTTCTTAGGCAATATTGTCTCTGGGGATGGTATTTGAGTGGATGGTCAGAGGATTGAGGTGGTTAAGAACTGGCTCAGACCGATCTCTCCAACTGACATAAGAAGTTTCTTGGGGTTGGCAGGCTACTACCACCGATTTGTTGAGGGATTTTCTTCCTTATCCGCACCATTGACAAAGTTGACTTGGAAAAAAGGTCAAGTTTCAGTGGCCTGACGAATGCGAGAAAAATTTTCCAAGAGTTAAAGACTAAACTGACTACAACACCACTTCTAACCTTGCTTGAGGGGACAAAAGATTTTGTAATCTATTGTGATGCTTCGAGAGTTAGATTGGGATGTGTGCTGATGCAGAGAGGGAAGGTGATAGCCTATGCTTCCAGACAACTTAAGATCCATGAGAGGAACTATCCCACCCATGATCTTGAGTTGGCAGCGGTGGTGGTTGCACTTAAAATTTGGTGCCACTACTTATATGGAGTGGCGCCACTACTTATTTGGTGCCACAAGAGCTTGCAGTATGTCTTCAGTTAGGAAGATCTCAACCTGCGGCAGAGAAGATGATTGGAGTTTCTCAAAGATTTTGACATGAGCATTCTCTACCATCCATGTAAAGCTAACATCATTGCTGACGCTCTTGGCAGGTTGTCAATGGGTAGCACAGTCCATGTAGAGGAAGGAAAGAAGGGGCTAGCTAAAAAAGTGCATCGATTAACCCGATTAGGAGTCCAACTAGAAGAGAATAATGAGGGAGGAGTTAATGTACAGAATGGGTCTGCTTATCTTTGGTAGCAGAGGTGAAAAAAAGTAAAACCAAGATCCTGTCCTACTCCAATTGAAGGAGGTTATCCATAAAAAGAAAATGATGGTCCTCTCCGAAGGGGGAGATGGGGTGTTGAGCTACTAGAGTAGACGGTGCATCCCAGATGTTGACGGTATACGAGATAGAATCATGGTTAAAGCTCACAACACTAGATACTCCATTCATCCTGGCACTACCAAATTGTACCACAACTTGAGAGAAGTCTATTAGTGGAGTGGAATGAAGCAAGATATTGTTGAATTTGTTTCAAATTGCCTAAATTGTCAGCAAATGAAAGTTGAGAACCAATAGCCATGTGGATTAGCTCAAAACTTTGAGATTCCGAAATGGAAGTGGGAGATGATCAATATGGACTTCATTATTGGTCTATTGAAGTATCGAAAGCAACATGAGTCGATATGGGTGATTGTGGATAAGATGACTATATCCACTTACTTCTTTGCAGTGAAGAGAACTAACACTGCGGAGGAGTACGCCAAGATGTACATTCAAGAGATTGTGAGGTTGCATGGGGTTCCCTTGTCCATCATCTCGAACAGAGGAGCTTAATTCACCTCCTAATTTTGGATATCATTTCATAAAGGATTGGGCATGAAGGTGAATTTAAGTACAACCTTCCATCCACAGACAGATGGCTAGGCAGAGCATGCAATTCAGACGTTAGAAGATATGTTGAGACCTGCATTCTTGATTTCAAGGGAAATCGGGATGAGCACCTATTGTTGATTGAGTTTGTATATAACAATAGTTATCATGTAAGCATTCAGATAGCTCCCTATAAAGATTTATATAGGAGGAGATGTAGATCACCAATTGGGTGGTTTGAGGTTGGAGAAATGGAGTTGATTGGGCCTGACCTTGTCCATCAAGCAATGGTTAAGGTGAAGATCATTAGAGAGAGATTGAAGACTGCGCAAAGTCGCCAAAAGTCATACACCAATGTGTGGAAGAGAGATCTGGAGTTTGAAGTGAATGACTGGGTGTATTTGAAAGTGTCACCTATGAAGGGTGTCATGAGATTTGGGAAGAAAGGTAAATTCAGTCCACGTTACATTGAACCTTATCAAATTGTGAAGAGGATTGGGAAGGTCACCTACGAATTAAACTTGCCTTCCGAGTTAGATGATATCAATCCGGTGTTCCATGTGTCGATGTTGAAGAAATATTTGGGAGATCCTAACTTGGTAATCCCTACGGAGAGTATTGGAGTGAAGTATAGTTTGACCTATGAAGAAATTCCAGTTCAAATCCTTGATCGCCATATTCGCAAATTGGGAACCAAAGAGATAGCCTCAGTCAAAGTCTTGTGGAGAAAATAATTCGCTGAGGAGGCCACATGGGAAGCTGAGGAAGAGATGATAGCAAAATATCTCACCTATCTATGCCAAATGATGAGAATGTTGAAGGTAAATTTCCTTGCCCTTAACTAAGACGGATTGTCTTTTCTTGACAATTTTCTATTCATGAGTGTAAAGAGAGATCGTCAATAGAAATGAGGAGTCGAAAGACCGATTAATAGATGTGAATGTTCAGATGGGTTTTGAGTTCATTCATGCCTTTATATCCACCTTTGCTCATCATTCGAGGATGAATATTCCCAAGCAGGAGATGATATAACACCCCATAAAATTATCAAAATGCTCCTAGAACGTAATCATACGCATAATGAGTCTTCCAAAGCTCTGATGGGAAATCCAAGACCATATTGTGATCAACATGAAAAATTAAGCAGGAAACTTGACCCGATTTATGAGCAAAAGGGCTGAAAAATAATTTTCACTAATTTCACCCGAAACAATGTCGATCTGCACCCCTGGCGCGATGTAGATGGGGAGCAGAGACACACTTAAGGTTTTTTTATAATTTTCAATGAGAATTGAAATTTCAGAAATATTCGCGAAACACATTGGTCCGTGCCCCTGGCGCATCGCGGACCAGTGTACAAATTTTAAAAATTTTCTTTTTAATTCGGAAAAGGCTTTTTTATTTTGTCATTCCCCACCCTATCCTATGTCTTAAAACTTATTTTTAAGGTTGTTTTATATCGATTAAGGGTTCCTAAAACCTATTTCTCTTAAGTTCTTATGCAAGAAAACCTTGAGAGAAGAGACAAGAAAGCTTGGGGGATTACAAATTCGAGTCTAATTCTTGAAGAAAATTAGTGCAATCATCATCCAAGTATGTAAGGCTAAACGAAAGCATGAGATTATTCTCTTATATGCTCTATATATGGTCTTAGATAAGAGTTGAAGGTTCTTGAGTCTACATACATGATTTTTGATTATTTTTTTGAAAGCTGTATCTATTACATGTATTTTCATATGTTGATGATCATCATAAACTTATTTTTCTTGAATTGAATACTTTTCCTAATATATTGTATAAACCCTATATGATAACTTTTGAAAGCATGCATGAATGAACCTAGGGATGGAGTTTAGAGCCTTGATTTGAGTATGTTGATGGAAATCTTGATGTGAGTATGAGGTTAAGTTATTTGAGCTTGATGATTCTATAAGTCTTCACAATTGAGTTCCTGCTGTTATGTCTAAATGACATTTTATAATTAATGATCTAAATCTTTGAGTTCTTAAATAAGAATTGGGTTCATTAAGATGAGTTAAGGTCCCTGAAATAATAGAGGACCCCTTGAGTTTGAGTTGACGAGATGATGAGTGTCTCCATGAGACCAATTGAGTTGATGAGTGCCTCCGTGAGGCATCTTGGGATTGTGACTAGGAGTCTTATGAGAATTAAGTCTTGGGAGAAGTATCGAGCATCGAAATGAGTAAGAGTGAGTCCCACTTCCACTCATTACCCATATCGACCCAGCGTAGGAGAGGACTAAACCATTACATCTCATGGTCCCTTCTCGAGTTTACATCCCTAAATTAAATAGAGGATGGTTGAGTTTAGATTCCTTGTGGATCATATTCATCCCTTACCTAGAAAATATTAGATGGCTATAGCAACATTTAGCATGATTGTTGTATAACCCCTGGCTCATAAGTGGTTGTTGTCGATTAAGAGAAACTCCCAGAAAGTTCCCAAACTAAGTACTCTGAGTCGAGATGAGATGAGATGAGCTGATATGAGTTTGATTTGATTGATGAGTTGATTGGTTAAGGGGTCACTTATCTACTCTTTATTCTTGCTTTAATAGACATTTGACATGTTGATTGTTACCATCTTGATATTGATTATTATTCCTATATTATTCTACCTGTTTTGGTTTCATTCAGCTATTTTACATACCAGTATATTCCACGTATTGACGTCTCCTTTTGAACTGCATCATTTTATGATGTAGATATATAGGATATAGGTTATCAGCAGGGACACTGTTGAGGATCTCGAGACGTTCAGCAGACTGGTGAGCGTCGCCTGCTTTCGGAGAGTTCATCACCTATTTTCATCTTACTTTAGAGTTAGAATGTTGCTTAACTTCTATTTTGATTGAGGTAGTCATAGGTCTGTCATTGACACCACCTAATAGTCATAGAGGCTTCATAGACTTGAGTTAGATATTGATGTTAAGACTTGGCAGCTAGTTTCCTTCTACTAGCTTTATATTAAATTATTGTTTGTGATTAGATGATAAGTTATGTTCATTTAATTTTGTATATCATACGCTGATTAGTAGAATGAATGAATGAATATGATGAGACCAGGTGATTCGCTTAGGGACTAGTACTAGTCTCTGGGTGTTAGTTACACCCAGGGTACCCTTTCGGGGGTGACATTCACATAAGTCATGGGCCTTGAAATATCCATCTCCTTTACTAGCATAGTAGTCCACCACTCTTGGACAAGAAAGTCAGAAAATCCCGACATAAATTTGCTCATTCTTGCTTGGGGGTCGGCAACCAATGATGGGGCATATTTGGATAGTTGGGTGAACTTAAGCAAATACTCCCTTATACTCATAATCTCTTGCTTGAGATTGATAAATTCTTGTATCTTAGCTTCCCTCAACTCTAAGAGAAAGAAACGATCTAGAAATGCATCTTTGAACTCTCCCCAAGAAATGGGACCCAAATCTTCACTCCTCTTATTCTTCCATTGAGTGTGCCATATTTGAGCAACCTCTTTCAATTAGAAGCCTGCTAACTCCGCCTTTTCCTTCAAAGTCACACCCATACTGGCCAACACCTTATACACCTCATCCACAAGCACTTGAGCATCCTCCTCCACCTCTGAACCATGAAACTCAGGAGGATTCATCCTAGTAAAATCCCTTACCCTTGAAGTCGAGGTGGAAGCATTCGGAACATTAGTACCTTGGTTGACTTGATTGGCTAATACTTGTGCCATCATGGTGAAAGTGGCCCTAAACTCTGCATGAGAAACATTCTCCTCTTATTAAATAGGAGGGGCTTGACCTTTGGTATCACCAATTAACATGCATTCTCTTCTTGGTAGCATATTCTAGAAATGGCAAAGAGGGTATCGTTAGAGAGAAATAATCTTAGGTACCTCTAATGGCATGACATGAATCATAATGAAGCAAAACATTTCCTAAAATTTCTCATAGCCTCCTATCCACAGTTATGGCGCGCTTCACAACTATGAACAATACTCTACTTGATGCAGTGTGTTGGATTTCTGAGGACCATTAACAACCTAGTGCTCTGATACCAAGCTTGTCACGATCCAAGCCTAGGGTTTAGACGTTATATGGCGAATGAGAATCCCGAAGGCAACCCAAACAAGCCTCTTACATATTGTTTACACATCTTTAGTTGCGAAACATAAACAAACATTCAACAAATAATTCTAGGGGAATAGGGGCTTATGATCACGCTATGGGGATAGATAGGGGAAAGGGATTTGCATGAATTACATAACAAGAAAGTACCAAGGGGAGGGTAAGTAGGACTCAAGCTATGGAGAAATAGGGACTTAGGACTTTCATCACTTTCCATCACTATCGGTAGCGTCACATAATATCACATAAGGGATATGATCTAAGGGATAAGTTTCCATGAACTCTTAATATCAAATTATAGGTACATAGCGTAGTATCTAACAACACCTCTAAGCATGAATAGGACAGGTCCAAGACATGTTCAAGGCTCAACCTCAAAATAGAAAGTACAGTGGAATAAAGTCTCAACATAAGTAAGATAAAAATCGAATATTGTCTTCGAGCTAGAGGACTCACCAACTCTCTTCTTTCAATGATCCAAATCTAACCATGTGGAGGATATCAACAAGCGTCAGTCCCTGCATGGTTATCATGCAGGCATAAAAGTATGCATCACTACTTAAAATTTACTGGTATGGAGGTATGCAATGCATGACATGGAAATAATAATGGAATAATTCATGCTAAGTCTTGTGATAAAAAAAATGATACATTTACAAAGGCATTAGTAAGCCGTAATCAGGCTAATATTATTTAATCATAAAGGACAACTTTAGAAAGAACATAGTAAGGATGCATAGATAAACCTAATCGATAATAAGCAAATTATATAAACTTGGACTATACATATGGGTGATCATTTAGACATTTTACTCTCACCTTAGAACATGGAATAATGCACATGAGAAATAAGAACTTACCCTTACTTGAATGCATGATAGGTCACATAAACATAAATTAGTGAGAAATACATGATGTCATACATAATTAAAGTATAAATATTCTTTGGTGCATAATACATTACTTTATATAAAAGACTATTTTATTATGCAAGGAACATTGATAATCATAATAGAGACCACCTTAATATTTGTAGACATCACGATGTGCCTTTAGGGGAAAATACCATTTGAACTTGTCAAACAATAAATCATAGGAACTTTAAATCATCTTTTGAGATAACATAAAGGAACCATTTAATTTATCATAATAGAAACTCTTGAGAACATGAGGAGAACTTAAACATATATGAGAGCAATGTTTAACCGACATAAACCTTATGAGCTAAGCAATGGAGTACTGATGTTTCTCCTACACCGGAAGAAAGGAGGAAGTCAGTTGCCAAGGTGACCTCCTAAGATGCCAAAGTGGATCCACTAAAGCCTTGCTATTGAGCAACCTCTACAATCGGTTGGTCTAGAAATCAACCTCTACTAGCGACTCATTCTTATTTCTTACGGTGGCACGTAGTTATGGGACAATGAGATTCTACAAATCACGCCTCTTCTAATGGGGAGCTTTCACATCCATTCCAAGGTCCACTTGGTGCTAAGTAAACTCTCTCGGAATAATAATATGCGTGAATCATGAAATTCATTAATGGAGAGGTATTCTACTAACCCATCCTATAAGCCTTTTAAAATAATGGAGGGGAATTCTACTAACTCATCCTATAAACAATTAGAACATTAATCATCATCATCATAAGATATCTCCTATATCTTGGCTAAGCCTTTACTATTGGCTAGAATCATAATCTTGGATAAGACTTTACTATCGGCTAGCGCCATCATCATATCCCTCTACTAACATTCCATCATAGTCTCATGATCATAACTAGGTGGGGACTCACATTCTTTTATTCATTCATTCTTGACTCCAATGAGTTTAATTTAGTCGCAAATAACATATAGAGAGTATGGTCATGACATGCATAAACTTGTACACTATAATGTTATAAAGAAGACCTTTCAATAATACATGGCTTCCATATCACTTCATCAAATTTCACAAGATACTTGATATACCTCATTCTCCTTCACATTCATGAACTAGCATACATATAATGAAACTTTTTCAGCATTCATAAGAAACTTTTCATAAGTCAATAATAAATATAAAATGTCTCGTAAGCCTTCATTCCTCACTATTTAGACATCATACTTCAAGACATATAGTGAATATCTTCAATTTAAATCATTCTTAAACACCCATCACAATTATACATATCATCTTTCAAAAACATGGACACAGAAATATGTAATTCATCTCAGACAATACTCAACTTCATAGTATCTCATGGTATAATCAACATTTATAGCTTTGAATATCATAAACTAGCTCATCAAACCATCGCATCACTATATCAAATAAAGGGCTTCATATCATTCATAACATTTATAATATTCTCATGAACTCATAGCATGCTTAATTTCCCTTCAACATTAACAACATTCATAAATCACATGTCCTACAATAAAGCTTTTATCACATAAGAGATTTACCACATAACTTAGTCAAAACATGATGGTTATATGTATTTAAGCTTTAAATCATACAATTCAAAGTATAAAACATGAGAGGGGTAACTTAAAGTCATTTAAGAAGTCATTCGAACAACTCAACAACATACTTGAAAAATCCCAATTTGGGTGTCATAAAAATCATTCAAAAATTCATAGTATTTTCAAGTCTTTCAAGATGCCATAGTTTACAAAGCTTTAATTTAATAAGAATATCATAATCTCAATCGTTAGCAGGAGCACACGCATCAATAAATCAATAACCAATGAACTTCTAACATATTTCATGTGATGGAGTGATAATAGAAAATACCCATAAAAAAATAGTCATTAGAACCAAGAAATTTGATAAGAATAATTTTGGGGCTCCATGGGTGGGAGAACCCTTGGATGGAAAACCCACATACCTTAAACTTGGAGCTTCTTGAAGAAAATATGAGGAGGACTTGGGGCTTGACTTGGTTTTTTTGAATTCCAAAGCAAGTTCTTAAGTTTTGAGATTGAATAGTAGGTTTGAGAAGATTGGAGAGGATTTTTGATAAGTTTTTGTGAGTTTTAGGGCTAGAAAACGGCTAAATAATGAGGGATTCTTGTATATATAGGTATTGGTTTTTAATCCAATTTCCCTTAAGTGAAAAAGAGTAATATCTGGGACTTTTTGAACTCGGGCGCCAAAGTCCACGTCGAGAACTTGTCGCGGACAACCAGTTGTTTGTGAAATTTCATCGAAAAAAATTATTTTTTGGTATGGGTAACCTATACCTTGTAGGTAACCATTTTCCCACATAATTTTTCTCTCTAAATATAAATATGAAGTTAGATTTACAAAATTCTGCACGAATTTTGAGATATTAAAAGAAAAAGCATCATACAATCTTTCCGACTTATGTGGAGTGTTACAAAAATTCTTTATAACTTTTATAAACTTTTATAACATATAATTGAAACCTTTCATCATTCATAACACACTTGAATATAGCTTGAAACATGATAGGTTTAGAACAAGAGGATAATGCATAAACATAGTAAAACTCATTAGTTTAAAACATTCTCAAAACAATTCACCATAAATATTCAAATCCCAAGGTAACGAAACATGAAATTTATCATGTAAATCATTAACTTTCATAGCATATTGTAACATTATATCAATATACATCATATAATTGCAAATATACCATAATATCAATATTTTAAGAACACATCATAAAACTCATAAAGATGCATAACTTGAAAGCTAATTAAAATAAAGAAAATACTTGAACTTTGTAGGTGAAAGAAACCCACAAATCAAAACCCGCATACCTTGATTGAAATTTAGTAGAGAAATTTGAGAGTTGGGTAAGAGAACTTTGAAACCCTAGTTTTGCCTTTTGAGCCTTAAGAATCGGATATTTTAGGAGAAATTTTGGAAGATTCTAGTGAGGAGAGAATGAGAGTGAAATGGTTAAGTTAAGAGCTGATATGGGTAGAAATAGGCATGAAATGATGGAGTATTGAACTTAGGATGTAGGAAAAAGTCAAATTTTCCCCTCATTAAAATCTATCGGACCCCATCTACAAACCTGATCTATGGGTCATAGATACTTTACGGATCAGACTTTTGTTCTCATTACATTTTGAACTCCTAAAATATGTCTCTGAACTCTAATCCATGAACTACTTTTATGGTTTGTCATTCAATCTATGGGTCGTAAACACCTCCTCATAAAACCACCCAAAACATACAAAAAAATTTACCCTCCCAGGACTCAAACCACAAGACCTTTTTTATGGCTCGTAAAATGGACTATGGTCTGTAAAACCTTTCATCTAGTGATTCATTTTTAATTATCAGAAACTTGAACTGATCCTCTAGTCTACGAGCCAAGTCTACGACTCGTAGATTCTTTTGCGAGTCATAAAATTCCTCCCTACATCCAACCCTCCAACATTAAAGCTGCACCAAGTCCTTGACCCTTCTATGAGGCTTGTCTATGACTTCTGATGCCAATCAAGAGCCGTAGATGGTCTCGTACTTCCTGCATCAGAACTATTTTTTGCACTCTTTTCCTGTCTCAGACCTTTTTTAACATATAGGGCCTTACAATTACCTAACTTTGAAATCGTGAAATCCATTATCTTTGCAAAGGCTAGATAACCTCAAGCTCTTAAATATCCCAAACTTGACTTGTGACATTTCCATAATTCAAAAGGTGTTAATTTATACTTTTTATGAGCCACATGATTTAACACATAACAAGCAATCAAAATAGATTCATCCCAAAAACTTAAAGGTGCACTTGACTCAATAAGTATGATATTAGTTAATTCAACCAAATTTCTATTTTTCCTTTCCGTTACACTACTAGATGCAGAAGAACAAGGAGGAGTTTCATGAATTATTTTCCATGATCTAATAAAAGAATTAAATTCATTTGACTCAGATTCACGACCTTCATCACTTCTAATTCTTTTTATTTTTCTTCCAAATTAATTTTCTACTTCATAAAGATTAATTATAAACTTTTCAAAAGCATCACTTTTATTTTTTTTATTAAGTAAACATATATAAATTAGAAAAATTTTCAATCAAAGTGATAAAATGTCTATTTTCTCCATGATTTAAAATTTCTCCAAGTTCACAAATATCTGTGTGAACCAATTTTAATAAATTAATTTTTTCACCTTGAAAATGAGGCCTTTTAATAATCTTAACTTTACTACAAGCCTCATGCTTTTCAAAAGTATTTTTAATAATTGGGATTAATTCTAAAATACTCATGATTACAACATATCGATCATTGATATGACACAAACGAGCATGCCAAAAATTAGTAGAAGAAAGTGTATAAATAAAAGTAGAAACTTTATTCTTTTCAACATTCAATTTATATATCTCATCACAAGCATATTCCTTTTTCACAAAAATATCCCATTTTTACAATTATATATTGATCAAATTCAACAATTGTTTGAAATATGCTTTATTAAGAAGAAAACTAGACACCAAATTTTTTCTCATGGAAAGAGTATAAAGTACATCTTTCAAATTTAATATTCTTCCAGAGGTAAAACACAATTTGACATCTCTCATTCCAAGTATTTGAGTAGTGTGAGAATCACCAAGCATAATGATTTTGGGCTCCTCAAAAGGAGTATATGTTTTTAATCAATCTTTGCCATAATTGACATGACAGTTTGCACTAGAATCAACCACCATCCATCAACATTCTCAATCATATTTATGTTTGTAATCACCACCACAGAAGCCTCTTCGGTAACATTTGCGTGAGATGTAGGACCATGTTTCTGAAATTTACAAAATCAAGTAATATGGCCACACTTGATACAGACAAAACACAGTCCTTTATCTTGAACTTACTGATTTTGTGCTTGATTATTTTTACCATTATTTTTCTTGGGATGTCTACCATTCTTTTTCTTAAAAATTATTTTCTTAAGCTTCATAGAAGTATTTTTATTAGATTCAGGAGTAGCATTATTTGAAGTATCTAAATTTACCTTCTTTGTGGTGTTTCTCTCTTCTAATTGTAAAAGTTCATCTTGATCCTTTGCCTCCTTTTCCATGCAGATTTTCATTACCAACGTCTCAAGAGAGGTTTTCTTTTATTTGTGTCGCATAATTTTTTCAAATTACTTCCAAGAAGGTGGAAGTTTATTAAATACGCCACAAATAATAAGATTATCTCCAATTTTGACCTTCTTGGACCTGAGCTCTACAACAACTATTATGAAATCGTGAGCTTGATCTACCACTAATTTGTTGTCCACTATTTGGAAACAAAAAAAATTGGCTAGCAGTATATTGTTTTACTCCAGATTCTTCACTATCATACTTACTCGGCAATGCTTTCCAAATTTTCTTTGAACTAAAGTAAGTTCTATCATAACAATTATAAAAAATATCAAATATATAATTAATAATATAATATCAACACTTATAGGAATCGTCATTATATTTTTTCACTTTACTTGATCAGAAATGGGTTTATCATTATCCATGGAGAGAATGTCAGCTTTATTAGGATTCTTCTTGGTTAACACATAAGCAACAATGAGAAGACTTAAGTAGAAAAGTACTTTAACCTTCCATCTCTTGAAATGATTTCTATTGAACCAAAATGACTTGTTAGATCTCCCATCTTGACATCCATAGATTTTTCAATTGTAGCCATTTGAATCTCCTTAAAATTATTAGTGAAAATTACAAAATTACAAATAACAATTGAAAAAAATAAAAAATAAAAACTCTTAAGGCTAATGCGCGGATATCTCCCTATCTTTAAGGAGATTCAAGCTCACTACAACAAATGTTTTCACAGATCCAACAATAATCCTTCTTGAATTGTCTCCTCCAGGATACAACAAACTAATCATAAAGTGTAACTCAACAAACTCTAGACAAGAGTTGAGTCTCAAGTTCTACAAAAAGAACACCTTTCTTCAACTAATAAGAATTTTCTTTTTGACTAACTTGTATGCAATTTATATTTTTCTTCTATCCAAAAAACAAAAGAATGCATTGGTAAAGCACAAGATAATGGTCAAAAAATGGGAGTTTTCACAAGGCGAAAGACCATCACTATTTATAGGTGAAAAAGTCTTTCATGAAATGCATAGGAAGATAACGGGTAGTAAATAGAGCAGATAAATGACCTAGAGGTTACAATGTATAATGAAGGAAAAAAAGAATGAAATAAAGTGGTGATAATAGAAGCACACCAACGTGTAGATGAAGATGCTACCAACGACTTTCCTCTACAGTTAGATGTAGAAGTAATGCCCAAGTGCAAACTCAGAAACGTTTAGTTGGATAGTTGAGCCACTGAACAGGCCACCAAAGTGAGATATTAGACAATAATGCCTACCATAAGATATGCACTTTAAAGTATGTCAATGCAACCAACAGATTCATGAGTCAAACATGTTACCATATCAAAAGAAGGTGGGAAAGAAAGTGTGAAATGACTACCTAAATGTGTTTCCCTAGAATATGTTAGGACCAACATGAATGAAGTATTATGCAGAAAAAGGCACTCAGTAAGCATCATCAGCCGATCGAGTGAAATAGTAAATATATATACCCAAAAATATAGAAAACTAAAACAGTGTAGCAAAACAAACTCAAATTAAGGCATAGACATGTCTAGAAATCCTTAAACCACAACTGGATCAACTGAAGTGAAGAACAATGATAAACCGAACCAACCAAGTGATGAACAATGATAAATCAAACTAACCCAAATGATAAACACCAATATCGACTAACGAAAAGTATGAGGTCTCATACCACCATTTCCCCAACTGAGGCATAGTGATGTGCGCGGGTGCAAGGCTCTAGTATCTATGCCTATATGCCAACTGGGTCCCCAAGCCCAGAAGGTAAACCCACGCAAAAATTGATCGGCCGAATCACAATAGAACCCAACTCCCAATATCACATGATCAGAGGCCAATTGTACTTGGGTGTAAGGCCCTATAGTCTAAGACTGAACATCCCTCGAGCCCCCATAAGCCAAGGAGGTACACCATGCACAATCAGGGTGTGAATAGGTATGTGGATCCACGGGTAATCAATCATAGGCCTTGCCTTAATAATCATGTCAACTGGGTCCTCGACCTTAAGTCGGAACATGGGACCCGATCCAATTATGCCTGCGTAATGGTGGATGTATTCTCTGTGGGAGAAAGAGTCCCCCTTGTATAATAAGTGTGTCTCATCTCAGAATGTCAATCGCAGGGCCTCACCCCTAAAATGAAATTAGCAAGGTCCTCGACCCAATGTACCATACATTAATAGGGTCCTCAGCCCAAATTTCAGCGGGCACTCGATCCTCAAAATTTGTATTTGCCACCTAGCAGCTCAGTCGCGACCACTAAAACTCGGACCGTAGGGAGCGTTACCTAGGACTCGGTCTCTCGAATGTGACCATCGACACTCAACAACGACAGGGAGTGTCATCTGGGACAAGATGTCAAACAATTACTCACTCAATTAGTATATTCGAATCTGGAACTCTAAAGTCATGTCATGCCTAGAGTGAACGTAGGCGGTGGCAATCATATTGTGCCTAGAGTAAACCTAGGTGAAGACCTGTCAACCTAGGTACTTGCAATCTCAATTCATTCCATATAATAGTAACTACTACCTATCTCAGATACAACAAGTACCTAGATCAGATAGAGAGAAGCAGTTCCCAATGACCATCAGCAGCACGTCGAAGCGGATGTGTATCACGAATCACCATAGAGTCATGCCCATCAAACGCCAAGTATATGATAACCTTTTCCTTCATAAGTACCCAGAGTGAACATAGAAAATCATGGTGCATCACAAGAATTCCGAACAACCCAACCTAGCAAATCCATCTCTAACCAAAATCAGATCGCAATACAATATATAACCAATAGATATTCTCTTAGTCAACATATCTCAGTAGCTACAAGCTCTACACCCTTATACAAGTACGAGTCAAGTCAGAACACATTCCTGTCCCCAGGCACTAGCGCATATTTGACCTTTCCCATGCTTCTTCTCTATGTAAAACAACTCATAGGGCAGCGTCGTGTAACCTAAGCTAAGGCCCAAGAGACTAGATAAAATGGTAGGATGCCACCTATCTAGAATCATGTCACAACCCATCTGCTCTAAATTATATCACCTAAGGTAAACATGTGTCAGCCCACTGATAACGTACCCTTCTCTAAATAGGGTGTCAATACCCAGAACTAACCCACCTAGCTAGTGTCTCACCATAGAAAATCTCGAGAAGCTTGTAGGATAAAACTCACCCTTCACTAACATGGTCGCACTCCTATCACCAACTAGTAGCACAAGTCCATAACAAATAATAACTGTATACGGGATCATATAAGTCACAGGGCAGAGCATAATCGCATTTTTAACTAGCAAATTCTACCACAAGTACTCAGAAAAGATGTGGATAACCACAGCTACATCATGCATATACATACCAGGAAGATAAAGATACTAGATTCAACATACAGGGTAGCATGTATTCACAAGTCTGCCTCAATAGCTAGTATATTTCGGTAGACTTAGACCATACACAGATACAAACAAGAGTTAAGCTTAGTGTACATACTTGTCATATGTTCTCAGCCTATCCAACCCTTTTCAAGCCCTTCTTGTAGAAACATAGTATAAGAATTCAGCTAGTATAGCAGCTACAACTAACACAACCCTCAGTACAACAAATGTAGTCCGATATCACTATATATAACACATATGGATTCACAAACAGCTATATACAACATAAATTCCACTCAACCCATTAATAGTACATTTCTATACATTCCAACTCAAATATACAAACATTTCAACTCAGTCTAGGGTTTAGAGAAAGCCTAACCTACCTGGCATTTGATGTCTCTTTCTTTGAGTCAATCCAGCCAAGTTTTTCCTCTTTGAACCACTTTTCAATGCTACTCAGCTATTAAATAAAATCTACAAGGTCAATATGATCGATTTTGCTGCAAAAACGTAAAGAATAGGCAAAAATACGTTAATCGGGCCTAAAATAGAGAAAATAGGGTCCACGCTTGAAATCTCAAACAAATTCTCAAAAAATGGTCCCTACATCACCTTAAGTCTACGACAAAAAATTTGGCCCAAAATGGACCCCAAAAGACCAAGAGAAGGCCTAAAAAATGAAGTTAAAAACTTTATCGAGAAAACATTCTTTTCAAAACTTTTTCAATCAAAATTCTCAAAAATCAAACAAAATCAGTAAACACCCAGCATACCACAGTGTTCCCCTCAGAACGTAGAACAATTTTGGTTCACATTTCACTTAATTTCGTCAAGAATCGATTACGAAATCAACACGTGAAGTTTTTACTAATTTCAAGAAAGTGATCAGATAAATTCGTGAATTTACCTCAAAATACACGTCAAATTCCGAATCTGACTTCACCACAACGTTCCTTGAAAAAATTCAAGTCATGTAGGCTTTTCAATTACTCAAATCAGATATAAAATGCCAAAGTTATTGCCAGATGAAATTGAGAGGGAAAATATGCATATCCTATCCTAAAAACACCTTATATATAGACATGCATGGCTAACCCACCTCTTCCACATGATAGTGCCTGACCGCACCACATGGTAGCTTCAAAATTGGCCATGTTGGCTCTCTCTTTTCAGCAACCTTCCAATCTCTTTTACATCGTTTCGGGCTCATTTGGACTCCGATTTTCATAAATGAACTATGTAACCATATGAATTTTGACATTTCGAATCCAATAGTGTGGTCAGAATTTCCAATAGAGTTTCCTATGATAAAGTAAAGGTCCCACTTATTTATACACAATGTTTAACGGAATGCCCCTAGGGGTCAAATTGCACCCAGACGTCCCCAGTATCAAATAAGCGGTTGTCGGAGACCAAAATTGATGTTTCACAGCTAATCACGCTATCAAAATTCTCATTTGGGGTACAATTCTTGAGGGGGGTTGACTAGGTCAACTATTAACTGGTTTCAGCAGTCAAATTTTAAATCCATGATATAACTGCACCGGATATTCTTCTAGGCTAATTCAACCATTTCGAAGCTGAAGTTGCTAATCACTTTAGCCAAATATAAGTTGCTAAAGTTTGACTTATTGTTAGAACATTAGCTAATTATAACAGTCGCAGTAGCTAATTATAAATTAAATAGACACCAAAATTCAAAGATCCAAGTTAACCTACCAAAGATATT